>JAQFVV010001854.1:0-44074 GCA_028023455.1 Epiperipatus broadwayi | reverse complement strand
AAGATTTTGAAGGAAAAATACTTAAATGTTTAACTGAAAGTGCTTCTGTGAGTTTTGTAATGGTTATTAATAACATTTATTAGTCTCATTAATATGTAATAATTGTTTTATTAGTATTAGTAGTATCATCATCATCATCATCATCATCATTATTATATGAGTGTGTTCTACATGTATACATTTTAACACTTTTTTGCATATTTAATTGTTTATTATTTTTATAAATTTATAACTGACCATATTTTAGATGATAACCTACTCAGCAGCATTAATATGATGCAATTTATTGTTATCTGTATAATAGTAAAAATGTTTTAGTTGCATATAATCTGTCATCATCTATTTTGTAAAGCATGTGTGTGTTATACAAATAACAGACATCTACACGCATAAATTTTTTCTGAAATTATATTTAATTATCTTCACCATAAAATTATTATGTTTTACCACATGTATATATATATATGTTAAAATGAAGATTTGCATGGGTTAAATATATAAAATACATATTTGGTAGGTTCATCCATGTTAAAAACTTTTAACATTAATATACTGACGTTTTGATCTCTGGTCACACAAGCCATCCACAGAGTTATAAAAGGTAGAAAAAGAAGCCAGAGAGGCGCTACAATCACTGATTTGAATAAAATGTTAAAATTCCACCAAATAGCAAAAATGTTAAATTTAGGAATGTTTTTTAAAAAAATCTTTCCAAACAGGAGGAAGTTTACATGTATCATCGCGGCTTATTGATACAATCTGGTCTTTTAAGTATCTCAATGCATTTTCTAATTTTGCATTGGTAGAGATTATCACCAGAACATCAAATAGTTTATCTTTTTCTATTTACAGAAAGGATACACACACAGACAGATATTTGCATTTCCATTCTCATCATCACCCAACTCAGATAGTTTCTGTAGCCAAAACTCTTTTAAATAGAGCAATTAACCTTTCAGATGAGACAAATCTGAAAGAAGAAATAAATCATATTAATAGTGTTTTATTAGCAAATAGTTATAATTACAAATTTATAAAAAAAGTCTTATTTCAAGCCCAAAATAGACAAAATAGGACGCAAAAAAATGATAAATCAGCTATTAGGATTTGTGTTCCATATGTAAAAGGAACTACAGACAGTATCGGACGTATATTAAAACGCTATAATATAGATAGAGCATTTTCTGCTCATCAAAAGATCAGCAATATAATAACCAAGCCTAAGGATTCAATCCCTCTTGAATCTCATGGTGTCTATCAAATCTCATGTAAAAATTGTAAAGCTTCTTACATGGGTATGAGTAATCGTCGCATCAGTGTTAGGGGAGATGAGCATGCTAATGCAGTTAAACAACACTCATCATCAGCAGCACTCTCACTCCATACTATAGATTCAGGTCATAAAATTGATTTTTCTAGTACCAGGATCATATCCAGATGTGATAATCTCTACCAATGCAAAATTAGAGAAGCCATTGAGATACTTAAAAGACCAGATTGTATCAATAAGCGAGATGATACATGTAAACTTCCTCCTATTTGGAAAGATTTTTTTAAAAAACATTCCTAAATTTAACATTTTTTGCTATTTGGTGGAATTTTAACATTTTATTCAAATCAGTGATTGTAGCGCCTCTACAACCGTCTTTCTACCTGTGACCAAGTCGAAACGTCAGTATATTAATATTAAAAGCTTTTAACACGGATGAACCCGCAAAATATGTATTTTATATATATATACATTCAATTTGAGTTACCTTTATTTAAATATATTTATATATTCCATCAGAGTTATTGTTAAATAGTTTAGTTAAAAATAAGAATGCGTTTCATCTTCTTTCTAATGATTTTTATTTGTCTTTTTATGATTCAGTAATTCTTCAATTTTATATGGCTATAGTAATCAATTATATTTTAAATAATACATGAGGTGTATCTACAAGAACAGGTTGCTCTGTCGTTTTACTGTGTTTATTTGAAGATCTATCAACAAGAAAATAAGTAAAACAACAAAATCTAATTAAATATTAAAAGTGAAATCAAGCAAATATAAACTAAAAGTGCAAATCAAACATAACAAAAATAAAACAATTAATTACAAACATTTTAAATATTTTCTTTTTGTTTTTATTTTTCAAAAGTAAAATTGCCGCATATATATATACTAAAACCAATGAGTTAAATTTTAATAGGTTAATACAAATTAAGAATAAAAATACATACTTTTAATAATTTTTATAAATATTTTTTTTTATCAAGGCATCCTTCATCTCACTTCTATAACTTTACAAACATCTCAATAACTCAGATATTCTTACTCTTTTCACTATACATGCATTTTTTTGCGAATAGTTTTTTTTGTCAAGTAATTTAGCCATACTATCAATGGAGTGGCGTCATGTTAATTCATCCATCTGCTATATCTATTCATTCTCTTAAAATATTAAAATGTTTTTAAGATTCAAGCATAATTTTTTTTCAGTGACTGGCAAAATGGTATCTAATTAGTTTTAGATAAAGAGTAAAACAATGATGGAAAATAACTATTCTTTATTACACAGCAGTTGATAGACCTGACATGTGGATATCTTTATTTTATCAGATTTTGTTTTGTGAGTGACGGCTTTAGGGTGCTTGGACTAAAATTGGCTATTTGACAGTTATTTATCTTTCTTACTACAAATGAAAATTCTTGGTTTGTTTATCATATTTTGTATAATTTCCATAACCTGTGGGTTCACTTATGAACCTGAATGAGCCTGCAAAATATTTTGCTATAAGAAATTTTTTCAGGTATTCATTTTAAATCCACATTTGTTTAGTAAACTAGCAAGGGACTACATTTAACTTATGATAAAGTTTCCAGAATAATTGTAATTGTAATGATTCTATCTCACTAAAAGGAATGTAAGATGATACATAGCTAAAAACACTAATTCAACTGCTTATATTTAATTTAGTTTTATGCTATCAATATATTTAAAAATCGAAAATTCCCTCAATTTTAAAGTGCAATAATGAACATTAAACAATATAGAGACATGTATCTTTATGAGTTCAACATTTTAATATAGAAGATAAAGAAATGGGTGCTATACCAATTCAAACTAAAAAAGATCATGCAAATAAAATTATTCTTAAAAATGTTGAAAATGGTCATAAAAACAGATGCTGAAATATTATCATCTATTTTACAATTTTGTTTTGATTTGTGAACACATTTTAATAACAGCAAGTGCTCTTTAGTTCTTTTTTTCCAAAGTACATCTCGATTCATCTATATATACATTGCCACAACTACATATCCATTTATAAATGACACAATTAATAGGCAGGTAGAAAATGTTAAGATCACAGAATTATGGGAAGGTTAACCTTTCAAAGTGTTAGTTGACAAAGATTACTAGGATAATCAATAGAGCTCCTAAGTGGAAATTTTTTTTAATTATCTAATTACTGTATTTATAAATATTTAATTATATAATTATGTATATTGCTTTAAAAAAATACAGACATCATATATATATGGATTTGAACACAGACTTAAAAGCTATCTTCAGGCATCCATTCTATCTCATACCACTGATACATATGTAACACACAAGTGAAAGAGATAAATGATCTACAATATATATATATATATATATTGTGCTAAATAAGCACTCCTCATCATTTGACTTAGATTATCATCTCCAACACACACACACAACACACACACACACACACACATATATATATATATATATATATATATATATATATATATATATATATATATATATAAGTACTTGGTTTATATTAAGGTAGCACATTTTCACACTTTAATGGACAAGCTTTAATCTACTCCAACCTCCAAATCTTCAGCCATCCATATCATTGAAAATCTGATAATGGAATAAGAATATGCCTTGTTAATGCCAATATCATGTTGAACCTAAGTCAGTGTGACCCCTTATTTATATGTGGTATGTGTGTTGGTTGTATGAGATAAAATGGATGGCTGAAGGGAGATCAAAAGTCAGTCTTCAAATCCCCTATATTATAACTAGACTCCATGTAAGTAAAATATACTTGCATTTAAAATATTACAACTAAAAAATAACCAATATAAATAGTGAGAAAATTTTGTCAGTTAATTTGGAATATTTCAATTGTCCACATATTGGAAGAAATCAATTTATATCTCTTCACTAAAAAAATCTCAAATCTAATAACAACACAGATTAGAAACTTACACTGAAAGAATGTTACTGCTTATTATGGAATAAGTTGAGAAGACATTACTTGTATAATTAAAACAACTAAAATAAATACAAAAAATATTTACAAGCATTTTTGAACTATTTATCCATGATAAATTTGATAATGTTCTTTGGCTATTCAAAACATCTTGTGTTAGAATCTAAATAGTACTAGATATACCATGATTTATGTAGACTGTTTTTTAATAGTTCAGAAATTAAGCAGTATTGCATGTTGACACCCTACCTAATTAAATTATATAATGATGAAAACCAACATGAAAATGGAAATCAGGATATGTTGATGGTACTACACTTAATACCAAAAATAGAGAAGACCTGAACATTTATTAGCAAAGCTAAGGGATGTGGTCAAAATATACCATTAAAGTCAAAATATGAAGAAAAACAAAAGGGTAAGTTTAACAGTTCATTTTAAAATTCAAAGACTATTGGACTATTCAGGAGTAAATGACACACATGAATATATGTAAACACAGTTTCATCATCATAAATATTTTCAAACATCAATCCACTGCAGGATGAAGATCTCACAAAGTTTAATCCTGTTCACATTATGCTAAAAAATTTCATCTCATATACCTGTCTCACAATAGTCTCTTTCCAGATCTTCTACAGTGTTGGGGTCCAGTTTAAGGGTTTAAGCATTCCATCCTCAGATTATCAGTAATACTAATGGCTGGCTAAAGCATTGAATAGTGGAGTAGATTGAGCTTGCCATTAAAGTTTGAAGATTTTCTATCATCTTGTCCATTAAACTTTGAAGATTTGCTATTGTAATATAAACTGAGTACTGATTGTATACATGTGTGGGAGATGATGATCTGGAATAACTGATGAGTGCTGGTTCAGCACAAAATATGTGATTTAAGATCATTTATATTTTTAATATGTATGTTGTCAAGTGTATTGGTTGTTTAGGATGGATTCAATGGCTATGGAGAGATTGAAAGTCCATGTTCAAATCCCTTATAATGATATTGCATTTATTATAAACAATATAGAGTATTGGTGTGTATAAAATTGTTTGACCATATATAATTTTTAGATTTTTTATTATTTTTATTCATTGATTAATTTATCATGCTTTTTCAACATATAATACACATACGATCTGCTAATGACTTGTGTGATCAAGTTGAAATGTCAGTATGTCAATGTTTAAATTTTTTAACATGAATGAACCCACAAAATATGTCTTTTATATATGCAATCCATAAAAATCTTCGTATCAGCATATATATATATATATATATATATATATATATATATATATATATATATATATATATATATATATATATATATATATATATATATATATATATATATATATATATATATTGTAGACCAGAATGTCAAATCACAGTCAGGCAGGAATAAAAGATGACCAGTTGAGACAAGTGTGTTTTATGTGGAGCAGTGCTTTTGATCATGGTTGCGATTTTACAAAAAGTAAATTAAAACGAATGCATATTTATTTTTCATATAAAATAAAAAATAATGATTATTCCAAGTTTAATAATACATTAAATTTAAAGTCAATAAATTTATCAGAATATTCTTATAGATGTATAGTAATAGTCTTAAATTTTTAATAACATATATTCTGTTGTAATATACATTGTGTAAAGAACAACTTTGCTACAAATTACTATGTACTTTTAAATAAGTCTAGTAAATTAACTTTTTCTATCTTAGATTAAATAAAATGTTCAATTAATTAATTTTCAGGGTTCTTAAATAAACCAAGCTTAATTATTCAATTAAATAATGTATGGATTTAATGTTTATTAAATTATGAAGAATGTAAAAAAAGTTTTATTGGACATTACCCTATCCTACTAATTTGTATTTCAGATAAGAATGGTAATAATAAATAGTGTATATAAATTTAATAAAATATGTAATATAATAGCTTGGAAGTCTGATCTTTTATTTCAACAATATACAGTATAAAGAAGTTGATTCCAATATTGACAAACGGATGTATTTAATATAACAATTAATTATTATAAATAACAAGTACATAAACAAAATAATAAATATACTTTAATAATAAAATTCTATAACAATATTAATAAATATTATTATTTGTTTTCCATGAATAAGATATTCATGGATTATGATTATGAGTATGATTCTAAGTGTTGCAAAGATAAAGCACTCTATTGAAAAGGGTTCATCAATATTAAGTCAAAACCTAATCTTATTTACAGGAGGATGAAAATGTTTTATAATGTTCTTAATTGTCTTTGTAACAATAATTGATAGATTATCAATGTTATTCTATAAGAGCTGGTTCTTTAACTCTTTTAGAGGAAGCAAATTATTTACTTAGTAATCCTAAATGCTATACAAAATACACAGCTTTATTCATTACAAAATTCATATTTTTTTGCTAGGAAGACTTGCTATGCTTCTTATATTTAAAGTTTAAATAATTAGTTAGAAGTACACTTCAACTAATGAATATGATTTAGTTTATTGGTATTATAAGACTGCTTTATATTATAAGACTGATTTATTGCATAGTACAACAATTCAAATTATATAGTATCATAGGCACTACACTAATAAATATTTGTTAGTGATTTAATCATATATCCAAGATATTTAGTTGCCTATCAATTTGAGAGTCAATTTAAGGACCAATAAAACAAAATGAGATAAACATGAATGGTATTACTGAAGTTTATAAGTTAGTTTAATTAAATGCAACCTATCTGTAATATAACACTACCTATATTACACTTATACCTAATATCAACAACAACAACAACATCAACAACAATAATAATAATAATAATAATAATAATAATAATAATAATAATAATAATAATAATAATAATAATAATAATAATAATAATAATAATAATAATAACAACAACAACAACAACAACAACATTTATCTGTACTTTCATATGTAAGCATTATCTTGAGAACATTATTATTTATTTATTACTACATTAATAATAATTGCAAATAATTCAACAATTATAAACAAAGTTTATTAATATGTAATTCTATGTACATGAACGATTTAAAATATCCTGTAAAAATATTTACACTTCTGCAGAGTATTCCAACATTTATAATTTACCAGCAACAATTTAATATAAGCAATAAACATCAACTCAAAATCGCAAAGTAATTCATTTCACAGGTTTAATCTGTAATAACACTTAATATAATAATTTAAAAAAATTGATTAAAGTGCATTTATTAATCCTGCATTTATTAATACTACTCCAAATTAATCTATTTTAGAATATCTGCTGATCAATTTATAATGTTTATCATATATTCATATTATGGTATTTATAACCATAAATACTTTATTATAGGACTGATGTTATGCAAAAAATAAGTTTAATCTTTGGAGAATACTTGTAGAATGGTTGATATTTATCACATAGTTTAAAGATAGTAGATTAATAATGCTTTGGTTTAAACACATTTAATTTATTTTGCTATAGTCCAGACATTTTAATAATTTATGAACCCCCAAAAATAAATAATAATCTATAAACTGAGCTAATTTCATTGATTTTCATTAGGCAGTATCTCCAAAGCATCAAATTTACACATTGATTTAGATTCACACTGCATAAAGTTTTCAACTTTCATTAATCTACACAGAAGTAATCAATATGGTTTCCAAACAAATTGTTTCAAAATTATTTTGGGAATAAAAACCAAAGAAATATAATGAGTATTGTAGAAGCAGTTTTCCAAAATTACAATAATAATTAAAGATGGTAAATTGGATTTTCTTTAAAAAAGTATATTCAGTTTGAAGACAAAGATTCATTTTGCCAGTGAGTCAAAATGACCAGAGTAAATTTATGGACTCTGCCATTCTGGATAAGTTGATTAAAAATGGCTATTTTAAAATTTAAATTGACTGGAATCTGGATGCACTATAGTTTTACAAATACTGATTTAAATTTACCAAGAGATTATATCTATAGTCTATGGTAAGCTGGTATCTTAATTCATCACCATTATACAAAACTCTTCACTTTTATGCTTTCACCAGAAAAAATTATCCAGGGGCTATGATAATATGGAATAACAGCAGATCATAAATATTTATGTTTATTTCAAATGTATAATGTTCTAGACATTGATTAAAATGAAAGAAAGAAATAATAATAATAATGGTAAATATTTAACATTATACCTTAATATGAATCTTTTTAAAAATTGTACAATCATTTATTTAACAACATAGTAATTTATAACAACCCTTTAAAATTTTCAGATATTTTATTTAATAAATTTATTTAACAAATACCTTTTAATTGAATTGTAATACTAAATAAAATAATTTAATGTTTATAAATTTTAAGTTTGATGACGTTACTTTTGCAATTGACTACTGTCTTTAGTATTTTAGGTAAATGTAATCTCAATTGTATAATTATCATAATACAATTGTTATAGAAGTGCCTAAAATATTGTTTTATTTGTTTGATTTAATGTATCCTATTTGTATATATTCCCATAAAATATTAATTTTATGTGTATGTTTTTCTGTTTGTTCATAAAAAATTCAACTGAGCTTTTCAAACCAAAAAAATAATAACACAAATGCACATATTCTTGATGTGCATTGATCAATAAAATTTTCTCAGAAGACATATTTGAATACTACAAATTCAAATTCTCTTAAAACCCTTTTCCCGCCTCTTACGAGACCTCTCGTCGACAGCTGACGTCACTTTAATTTCATTATTTTTAATGCTAGGATATTCGTTTGACAGTTATTGATTAGGTTTTTAAAAGTTCTGTAAGATGGTGCCCTCTTCTGAATTATTTTACAAGTAAAAAATCAATAAAACCGCATTTAAAGCTAACCAAAGAAAGAAGCTTGTTGGTGATTGGCTGTCAGCTGGATCTCAGCCGGTAAAGACATTCTGATTGGCTGGAAAGAACAAAGAAACTGCCTGATCAAAGAAAATAAAGAAAAACGCTGAGATTTTCATTTAGAATGTAATTTAAGTATTAAAACAATATAATTTGAGAAATTAAAATAATTTTTTAATAAAATATAGTAAAAAAACAAAATTATTTTCGAAAAATATTGAAGATTTTAGTAAAAATATTTAAGATTTAGCAAAAAGAAATCTTTACTTTTCCATAACATAAAGTTGAAAAAAAGCCTTTACGTCAGCATTTTTTTGTTTATATGTTCGCTTTTAAATTTGCCGAAATTGAATATTTTATAATAAATAAATAGCAATTTATTTTTGAAAGAACTTTCGTTCACTTTCATAACCTGAAAAATTAGTAATATACTTTTTATAAACGTATCTGAGTTGAATTTAATATTATAGGTGAATATGTTTTAACAATAGGCTTTGTCTTCAGTTTGTGAGTTGGCCAATTAAAAGATTTGATTTTTACCTCATACAACCAATAATATAATTAGTGGTTTAAGGGTTAAGTAGTACTACGAGAGACTTTCAAATTTTATTTTTAATTATACTACCTGATATCTAACCAATAACAGTAGCAAATTTACCTTGTTTAACTAAAAAAAAAGCCAGTAAAATTTGTAGTTTTTTTATATTAACTAATTACAATGGTAACACACATGCACAATATATCTATAAGATGTATAATAATCATAATATATATAATAAGCATTGTCAAAGCCATTTCTTCTGCCAAGGAAATTTTATATAACCTATGAAAAAATAAAATAAGTAAATATTGTTCTAAAGCTTTTTTCTTATTAAATGTTAATTCGTTTTTATATGTTTTAATTTAATTTTTATATGATTTGAATTAAACTATTATTTTTCCTCTTACAATTATTTTTTTTTATTGAAAATTGACATTTTTAATTTTTATTTAAAATTAATATTGTTATAATAATTTGTTAAATAATAATTTTATACTGTTATATATATATATATATATATATATGTGTGTGTGTGTGTGTAATTTATAAAAAAATGCAAAAAAGAAAATATAAAAAAATATAAAATCATTATTTAACAATTAAAATCATTAATCTAAAAATATTAAAATATATGTTTTTCAATGATTTTTTTTCTCTTGAATAACATTTTAAATTTTTAATTTTAATATTATTTATCATCATGGTAATGTATGAAAAGGTAAAAAATATTATATTTACACTACCTGATCAGTAGCCAGTATAAAATGATTGTGAAAAGGTAGTTAATAGTTTTCTTTAGGCATTTGATACAAGTGATGAGTTATTTATTCATATTCATGCTTATGTGTAGCTTGATGAACCAACTTTTTTTTTGCAGAAATTGAATAATTCATTGAAGGAAAAATGTATTAAGAAAATCAAATTATACTAAAAATTTATATAAAAATTACATTCTATGTAAACCGTTTCAATACAAATTAATGCTCATTTTTATTATAAACTCTATTTACTTATAGGAATCATATTTATACATATTCATTAACCAGGTTTGAACCCTTCTACAAAGTTAAACTACCTCTTATAAAACCTTCACTTAGGTCCATATATGTATATACGTAATCATTATATAGCCAACAAATATATATATAATGGTATATGCATATTTTGTTTTGTGATTAAAAATATTATGAGGAGACAATAAAATTAAGAAGAAATAATTTGTTTATATATATAAATTTTAATTTTGAAATCAACTGAATACATTTTTTATTATTATTATTATAACTGTAATGAATCTAGAGTTTGGTAATAAATACACTCCCTGTGTGTGTGTGTGTATATATATATATATATATATATATATATATATATATATATATATATATATATATATATATATATATATATATATATATTAATCTTTCTCCTTTGTATCTCCAAATTCTTGGAAATTCAATACTTACAAGAAAATGTTTTTTTCTTCTGTTCAAATTTTATAACCAACAAAGGAAAGTGGATATGAATGTATAAAAATAGTTTAGTCAAGTTAGATAAACATTAAAATTTATTTTGTTTAAGATGAATTGACAAATAATGTGAATTTCACTAAAATTAAAATGTTATCAATATTTAAAATCGATTTGATTGTGAAGCAAAATATTTTATTTTATTGGTTAAAAATAAATGTAATGTAAAGTGAAGAAAGTTCAAGGAAAAATCTGGGTATTTGGATAGGCATGAAAAAATAAAAGAAGAAAAAAATTGGAGGGGTCAATAGGTTATTGCCAAGCTGACAAACTAGCAAAAGTTTTTTTTGTTAAAATATATAAGCAATCAAGAAAGAAATTACCAGCCATAGAGGGTAAAAATTAAGATAAAAATATCTAATAAAAGTGATATGAGTAGAGTGGGATAAAGCTCAAATATGTTGGACACCTATACAGTATCTTTCAAATGTAAAACAATGAAAATCTTGTTGTCTACCCATTGTCATAAATCAGTGCCCATGGAATTCAGTTTAAACATACAGAGATAATTTCTATGATCATCAAATCAAAGACTTACAAAAAGAATGAACTATTTGGGACAATGCCTATATCCTTTGTTCTAAACATAAGCTTACTGACATATATCAACCACATCTGTTCCCAGAAACAAAGTATATTGTACCAATCGGAATGAAAGTGGAGATCGAATCTAACCGCAAAAACAATATCTGCACTACAAGGGCGCCATCTAGGCATTTGAGCCTAGAAAAATTTATAAAGTAGGCAGATACGCGCTGTTAAGATTCCACTTTCTTTAAATATTCCGACCGTTAGCCCAAGTCACTAGCTCAGCGGAGACACAGAGATAAAAATCTATAAATTTTATATCTTAAATATAAAAGAATAAAAGCCACTGCCAGAAATTAACACATAAAATATTTATTTACGCACATATAAAATAATATTTAAATTTTGAGGAATAAATTTAACGTTTATAATTTTATATTGATCTTTAATTCTAAATTTAAGTAGATTGCATATAATGAGTTTACTATTTATTTAGAGGGGCGAGTATGAATGGACTACATAGGTCTGCATTTGAAAGGAAAATATTCTTCCCTGATTTAACCTTAGGCAACAAATTTCGCAATCAACTGGCGCCAATCCATCTGATACATTCATGTATTCAATGTAGCATGATATGACAACACAAAATACTATATTGTCAGGAATGTACATCTGAACAATAAGTAGAAATAGAGAAGACATTGACTCTCCACCACAGGAATGTGACATCTGTTGGCAAGTAGATCAATAAACAAAAAACTCCATAGGAATGGACTGCAGTCTTCTGCTGACTTACAAACCCATCCATAGGCAAACAGAGGGTGTGTGGCGTATATCTATAATCCTGCCCATAGTGGACCTCATACTACATCTACTAATTACACAAATATATCCAATCCATTGAACCAATTCAACTACGAAATGAATAGCCTAAGATTACCCTCCCTTAATACAACTTTACAAAACTATATAGCCATTCACGCCCAACTTAATTTTATCATTTAAATACGTTCGCACAGATTTGTTTAAAAATGTTGGGTATAGATCGATTACATAGATTCCACGGTCAAAAACATTTCAAAATAAACATAAACGATCAAAATACAAAATTATTGATACTGACAATCGCAGAGGGAAACTTATAAGTAACCCAATAGTATTCACCATAAGATACTTGCGTTGTCACCAATAACTTAAAAGACATCCGAATAAATACATTTTAGATACTCACCATAAGGTATCATTATTTATCGAATGTCTATATATTTTGATCAAATATGAAAACCAAAATATAATTAACCGCAAACGAATCCATGCAAGCATCTATAAACAACTTAAATTTGATACATTTAAATAATCTTTACAACAAGGAAAAAAAAAATGGAAATGATGTTTATCAATCGGGAAATATATAAAATTAAACATTATTAATTTGATTTAAAACTTACAAAAGTCAGATAAGAGTCCATTTTAACATTTCAGTTGGCTTGTTTATCAATTTGTAAAACTTGACGAAAGTTCTTAATTGATTTTAACAATTGTTCATTTCATATAGCTTATGGTAGAAGAGTCAGGCCTCTGCTTTCCATTCCCACGACGCCTCCGTTGGAAGGTAATGTTCTGGAGATGGCAATAGCTGGTCCAAGGTCTCACAGTCTTTTCATTTTTTTTTTTATAGAGAGTGTTGTATGTGCGTCATACCACATCTCTCAAACACACAACGCTGGAACTGTCTGAAAAAAACTGTATTTCCCTTTTTATATTATCCACAAGGATTCAATGAACAAAACATCACTAGTCTATCACTTTCGTTAGGGTCCGAGCCAAGGCTTAGTGCTTCCATTGGTCAAGCTAAAATTTCTTTCTTCTCTTATCTAACTTTTCATCTGACTTTTTAATTAAACAGCTTTTAGATAATTAATAAACAATCATTTCCATTTACAGATTACAGGAATTAATTAATACCTGTTTTTATTTTAACTTACGTTATTTTTTTATTAAAATATTTTTATATTTCAATCTTGTATTTTTTTATTTAAAAAAATACGTTCAAATACTTTTTTTTCTTGTTTATGAAAAAAATATTTTTAAAGTTTAGCATCCGTGCAAATATATATATGTTTAACAAACATTTTAATTTTAGCGTTTAGTTTTTTCCTTTTATTTGCGAACTTTTAAGTTTTTATTTTAAATAAATGTAACGACATATTTATATATCGTTACAATATATATATATATATATATTGTTTAATATTTGTTATTTATTCAACCTCCCCTACTATAAGTAAAAAATATATGTATAATTATTGCATTAATTTATGTTGTCTTATATTTGTCAACATTATTAAATGTCATCAAGTAAAGGAAATATATGTATGTATCTTCTCATAATATCCACAAGGTAATAATTTTCTAGTTATTAAGGATTTACAAAAACAATACATATATGTGCAAATGTAGGCTAAACCCAGATGACCAGAAATCATGAGGGTGTTAGTTCTATTTCATTTTTCTTCATAGCATTGTGGAAATAACGAGGTAGTAAAACATTAGAATTAGATTTTAATAACCCCATCACATAATTATCTAGTTTAGAAATATTATGTATATATTAAAACATGTCTGGTTACAAAGCATATCTCCATGCTCCTGAAATGTCCATTTTCTCCTATAGTACAACCACCATCTTCCCCAAGAAACTGAATTAGCAGGAGTCAAACAAATCTCTCCAAAAAAGAGATCAGAAGCAATATATGAAGGTTACTCAGTATAATTCATATTGTAATCAATAAATTGGCACTTGAGGTCAATAGGTCAATGCTTATATAGCAGGAAAAGCAGCCAGGCTTTATGTGAGGTAAAGCCTATCAGGGAAATATAGAAAATAGATAACTGATGTTATCTTAGTGTTTGGTAATCATCTATTCATTCCAATTCATGAATAATATAATACATAAAAGTTTTATGATATTTTTATAATTATAAATGTAATTTTGAATTTTATAAATATAGTTTCAAAGTTTTATGCCAATTTTATAATTATTTGCTCATCTTTCAGAGATGAAATTTATTCAGCAAACATTTTGCTAATTTACCTTTTCTAGAGTGTTACAATAATCATCCAATAGAAAAAAGTAATTATTCTCATTATGTATTCATTTTATTTCACTTTTTTTTATATATATATTTGGAAAATGTAAATATGATTTTATAGAATGTTTTTCATTTGTAATAATGTAAGAAAACTTTATTATTTTGTAATGTTAAATAAAAATTTTAATTTTTAAATAAAAGATTTAACTATTAAACCAAATTATGACTAAAGGAAAAATGAAAGTACATTAAAATACATAAATGTTAACAGAAGATGGCTTTTTAAATTTGTTGTAATGTTAGTTATAAAACATGATTGCATTAAATAATTCAGTTTATATTCTTTTTTTATTATCACTTTTACTTTTTATAGTTTCTATATTTTTAAAGTTGACAATATTATTATTGTAGTAAAAATAAATATTTAAGTATTACATTGGATTTCATAATCCATTACAAAATTAATGATAAATAGAAATTATTCTACAACTTGTTCTACTTTATATGGCAATGTTTAAAATGATGTAGCAAATTTGATAAAAAAAGTATTATAAAATATGTCTTTATAATTATATGCACTTACATAATTAGAAAATAAATAGTAAATTTGGCTATGCTTGCTGAAATAAAATGATGTTATGCATATATATATATATATATATATATATATATATATATATATATATATATATATATATATATAATATGTTATTTGTATGATTTGTGCTTTTGTGAAAAATTGGAAAAATTCATTTATTTTTATTAAACAAAAAATAAAGAGTGGAATTTGTTTTAAATAAAATTTCAAGATTATAGTAGATTGTCCATGAAAAATCTGTAATTATTTTGTAATATATTTAGTTGTGCTTTGTATTATTAGCATTTTTGCATGTGATATAATCAGGCTAATGTAATTTAACTCTCAAAACCTACCACTATCATATATCAATATTTTATACTATTACTATAAACACCAATAATTTGACTTTCTAAAAACTGAGATTTAACTTTATTTTTTAGTGCTAGAAAACTGATATAAATTTCTTGTCAGACACTTCTTACTATTTTTTAAAGGTTCCATTTATTTAAAACTATGTACTATAAAATTCCATTCCATAATTACATATTATAGTTCTAAAATAACAAATATTTCTGTTGTTTTGTTCAACAACTTCCATCATTATTAGATACTACAAATTTTGAATGACTAGATTCAAAAAGTGAAATATTGGGAAGAACTGTTAATGATGAATGTTAAAAATTTTTTAGAAAGTAAATAAAACGAAAGATATTTTACAAATTTCTCCCTTCTATAAAAAAGACCTCTCAAATATATTTTTAGAAAAAGAAAACATTGAACGACAACTTATTTTCTTCTACTTAAAAATAATGAAAGAACACAATTCTTTTTCAGTAATTCATTACTACGTTGATTTGCTAATGACCCCCTTTCTAGAAAATATGCTAACATAGCTTGAAATTTTAAAATATTTTCACGTTTTATTCCTAATCGACTCTACGGACACAAGCATAGTAGATGAAAACATTGTTAGTCGTTTATTTTAAATAATATATATGCTATTAATGAATTATTAAATAACCTTTAAAGAACATTAATTTTAAATATCTATATATATATATATGTTTGTTAAATATGTTTAAAAATTAAAGTTATGCCATATTTTTAACGAACATATATATACTGTATACAGAATTGTACGCTTCAATAATTTTCCCTCTCTTTTCATCAACAACAATTGGCCTTTTGTTTTCTGTGTATGTGTGTGTGTGTGTGTTTTATATTTTATAATCACATCGTTGCTTAGTTACTTTAAATCAAGTTTTCTTTTTATTTTTTTTTGCAGTAGCTTAAAGTGACATATAATCATGCAAAAAATTTTTGTCACCTTGTATAAAAAACAAACAAACAAAAAAAACATTACGCTATATTAATTCAATAATGCTAAAAAAAAAAAAATGAAAATTCTTTTTTTATTATAATTTATGAATATATAAATGTGTTATAAATTTTTTAGAGCGCGGATACTTTTCATATGCAAAATAGAAAAAAAAGTAATCATCAATTATTAGTTTCCAAATAATTAGTAGAATAAATTATTGTAGCATATAGTATTTAATACTATCTATAAAATAATAATTTATATCAATGTGTGTTTTTTTTTTTTGATTTCATCTTCTACTAATTTGCGAGAATAGATACAATTTTGATATATATAAACAAAATTAAGTTTTCGCTTGACTATCTTCAAATTACAGAAAAGGGTGATATCTTGTCAAGCCTAGTGGTTAGCATAGCTGCCTTCCAAGCAGCTGACCCAGGTTCGCTTCCAAGGCCAATGCATTTGACATATGAAAAAAAAAAGGACGATACCTTGTTACCTTATTGGTATCAGATATTTTTACTAACAAGTGTGAACATCATTAATCTTGTAACTTTTTTTCACTATGAATTTTCTTTTTTTTTTTTTTTTTAAAAAAAGCATTAACAACAACTAAGTAATTCATATTTGGATCTATTATTTTATGCTTTCAGTGGCATACATACATTAATTAACTTTGAAATAATGTACTTTAAAAATTATCAAAAGCAGATAAAATATATACAGTCTACTGTTTAATAAAACCTTGGACAGAGTATTATCTAGATATTTTAATTATTAAATAGTGAGACTCTCATTAAGTGAGTCTTATATCCGGCTGCTCTTGTTAGCATAGCTTAAGAAGAAAAAAAAATATATATATATATTGTAACCGGACCTCCATACAACCGTTTTATTACGTCAGTTGTAACAATTTTCTGATGAGCATGCTGCAGGAAGGAACTATCAATTGATATTCTTAATGCAGATGTTAATGCCCCCCTACAACAATATTTCCTGCTCATCAGAGAATGTAGTACATAGAGACTGGAAACATCTAAATATTTCTATGTTTGGTTTCCCAAAGAGTGCCATTAGAGTTCCATCTCACTACAACCTGACTGGCCTAGGTCAAGTTATGTCAGACGTAGCTCAGAGAATGAGATTCTCATGAACCAGTGCTATAATTGGTGAGTGATGCGATAAATAAACAAAACTGGACAACCGATAACCAATTTAATTTTAGTAACAAAAACAAATTTATTAAATAACAATTAATTTGCAATTTCAACAATAGTTCATTAATCCCTCTATGAGAAGAAGCTTGGAAATATTCTAATTCAATAATAGTTCATTTTGAACTCATTTATGGGAAGAAGCTTGTGAATATTCTAATTCAACAATAGTTCATTAATTCCTTTATGAGAAGAAGCTTGGAAATATTCTAATTCAATAATAGTTCATTTTGAATTCATTTATGGGAAGAAGCTTGTGAATATTCTAATTCAACAATAGTTCATTAATTCCTTTATGAGAAGAAGCTTGGAAATATTCTAATTCAACAATAGTTCATTTTGAATCCATTTATGAGAAGAAGCTTATGAATATTCTAATTCAACAATAGTTCATTAACTCCTTTATGAGAAGAAGCTTGGAAATATTCTAATTCAATAATAGTTCATTTTGAATTTATTTATAGGAAGAAGCTTGTGAATATTCTAATTCAACAATAGTTCATTAATTCCTTTATGAGAAGAAGCTTGGAAACATCCTACTTCAACAATAGTTCATTTTTGTATTCCTTTATGAGAAGAAGCTTAGAAGCAGTCAAGCATTTATGGTTTATACAATAATTCATTTTGAAGCAGTCAAGCATTTATGGTTTATACAATAATTCATTTTGAAGCAGTCAAGCACTTATGGTTTATACAATAATTCATTTTGAATTCATTTAAGGTAAGAACCTTAGAAGCAGTCAAGCACTTATGGTTTATACAATAATTCATTTTGAATTCATTTAAGGTAAGAACCTTAGAAGCAGTCAAGCACTTATGGTTTATACAATAATTCATTTTGAATTCATTTAAGGTAAGAATCTTAGAAGCAGTCAAGTATTTATGATTTATACAGCATTTCATCATTTTATTAATTATTACCGATTGGTAGACATTTGAACTCAGCAATTCTTGGTTTGTAGAGCATTTATCATTTGATAATTGAGGCATTTATAATTTAGCCAAATATAAAAGTATATTCTTATATATAAACTCTGTTACATTATAAGAAGCTTAGAAGCAGTCAAGTATTTATAATTTATATAGTAAATACGTTCAAATATTTTTATAAATAAATTTGCGTATAACTATTTCATAACTTCATTTTATAACGTATGATAAACATGTTTTAATATTTTACAAAACAAATTCTATGTAATTATTTCATAACTTCACTTTATAACGTATGATAAACATGTTTTAATATTTTACAAAAACAAATTCTATGTAATTATTTCATAACTTCACTTTATAACGTATGATAAACATGTTTTAATATTTTACAAAAACAAATTCTATGTAATTATTTCATAACTTCACTTTATAATGTATGATAAACATGTTTTAATATTTTATAAAAACAAATTCTATGTAATTATTTCATAACTTCACTTTATAACATAAGATAAAGATGTTTTAATATTCTTATAACATAATTACCTTCCAGTTTTACAATCCAGTTTATTCATAAAGAAGGCGGGTTATTTCATTTATGGAGAGTCATGGCATAGCGTGGAGAGAATGAAGCCGCTAAATTACCCCATTATTATCATAATTCCTCTAGCAAAGGTTTCTTTTTCCATTTTAATGTTCCGTTAAAATTATATTTTAACGTGTCAAAAGAATTAAGTAATACACTTTTTTTAAAACAAAAAATTTAATATGTTCTGCCTCTCTGTGTAAGACGAGAGAAAAGTTCTTTTCTTCCGACGATGTTCCTAATTTGAATACTGCCTCAGTTTAACTCAAGTATCTTTTCTTTTTTTCTTTTTAATGATTGGATAATTAATTTCTTTTCCTTTTTTTATTGAGACAGATAAAAAAAAATAAGATAACTTAACATTTTATTTAAATCCATCAATCACAAAATTAAAAATATGATTTTTCTTTTTTTTTTAACAAATTACAGCTTTATTGCGTTCCCAATTAGATTGAATCACGCTAGACGTTTTGAAATGGGGGGGTCTTTTGAATATTTATATGAGGAACAGAATATCTGTTTCATTACCCCTCACCAAATTTTGGGATGAAATCGCCTGGAAATACGATTTCATTCCATATACTATACACATTATTTCTCAGTACTGCCTGGTTTTAGATATGCTGATGAATAGGTAAGATGAGCTGGAAAAGTGAATACATGAACCATAGCCTCCAATGCTGGGACAAATAGATGGCCAAGCATAAACTACCAGTACACACCGCCTCATGACGTCGCGAGAAAATATCTCATTTTTAAGCACTACCTCTCTTGTACCTAGAAGCATCATCCAACCAAGAATAGGAGCCAGAGAAAAAAAATCAATTTGGCACTCAGCCAACCCTGCTCAGCTTCAGTGAGTCTTAGGGGCTATCATTTGGCCTATCCATGAGACCTATATATATGCACTGCTGGACTACTCTTGGAGCACAACATCCAGGTCGGGATAGTGCCGAGCATATACTTCGGAGCATCATAACACAATGCATCCAAGCAGCTCTGCTCAATCATCCACCATCTCAACATGAAAAACACAAGTTCATGCATCACTACACCACACTCACAAACTTTCTCCATCAGCTATCTCTATTTTATTCTGAATCATAACTACAACCTGGTTTGGAGAAACTGAGGATCATGATCAGTTCTCCTATAGTCCTCTTTTGTATTATGAGGTGACGTACTTCTGGATCATCTCTTTGTTGAAGATTTATCATGTTTAACATTACTGTGATGTCTTGCTTCTTCACTTCTGTATTTTCTTTGGAGATCATTGTTACTGTTTGATCTTCTAATTATATGCGTCCAATATGGACCATGAACACCATCTGTGAATTTTTTTCTGTTCCTCTTCCATGGTGGTACTTCATTTTTATATAAAAGTTTCTTTTTAAATGGTTTTTCTGCCATAGTAATTATTTTTTTGGTATTTGTAAAGGTTTCTTGTTGCTTAATTTTTTTTACACTGATAAATCCCGAGTTTTCAGATTCCTTTTTGGCGTCTTTTCCTGCGTAAGCAATTATATTTTTAATAACTGTCTTTATATATTTTTTTTCTGTACTCAATTTTTGATTTGAGTTTATTAAGCTTTTGTTTATAATTTTTATATATGGCTGAGGACTAACACACTTTTCTTTCCAATTTATGGTTTCTTTCTCTATCTCTGTTACTATTTCATAGCATATATCAGACAACTTTTCTGAAACATTTTCTTTTATATTGGACAGTTCTTTAGTTATATGAGAATTAAGTTTTTGATTATGTTCATTTTCATGTTTTTCATCTTCTTGAAGATTAGAAGATTTTAATTTTGCTTTATTAGATTCATTTTCATCTGTTTGAAACTCTTTTGCTGTGTTTGATATTTCAGTTTCAGCTTCTGTATATACTGCTTCTTTATTTTCAATTTCAGAGGTATATTCCATAATCAGACTTTTTCCTGAAGGTAGACCAATAATTTCAAGATCATCATTCGTAATTTCAATTTCTTCCTTTTTAACAATCTCAAATCTTGCTTCATCAGTAATAGGGTATTCAATTTGTGATTCCTTTAAAATGTCTTTGGTTGGAAATTTCAAAGTCTCTTCCTCATCCAATTTTTTAGACTGAGTTATTTTTTTCATTAACTGGTTGAACTTTTCATTCTGTTTTTCCACTGCTTCTTTAATTCGTTTTTCTATTCTTTGGTTTGCTTCTATTGCTTGCTTGTTATATTCTTCTCTTTGTTTATCCCATTTTTGGTTATATTCTTCTCTTTGTTTGATATCTTCTTCTCTTTGTTTATCCCATTTTTGGTTATCTTCTTCTCTTTGTTTATCCCATTTTTGGTTATCTTCTTCTCTTTGTTTGATATCTTCTTCTCTTTGTTTATCCCATTTTCGGTTATTTTCTTCTCTTTGTTTATCCCATTTTTGGTTATCTTCTTCTCTCTGTTTATCCCATTTTTGGTTATCTTCTTCTCTTTGTTTATCCCATTTTTGGTTATCTTCTTCTCTCTGTTTGTCTCTTTTCTTTTGGTCTGCTTTTATAATTTCTATTATCTGAGCTATCATAGCTATCTTTTCTGTTTTCTGAGCCTCCATGTTTACCATTTTTCCTTTGTTTTCTGAATCAGTAAGCTTCTCTCTCCATCCACACCATGACCTTACTCCATCTTCTTTGAAATGCCTGTTTCATTCTTTATGCCATTCATTTGTTTTGTTTTGTTTTTCTTTTAAACTTTTATTTTTTTAACCTTCCTGAACAAATTACATCACTACATCATATGCACTGTTCATATCACAGAATCGTGATCTGCTTATACCTATGAGTAGGCTAGCTAGATCGGACCTCACAGTAGGGTGGCAAATTAACCGGCCTATGAGTAGGCTAGCCAGATAAAGCCTCACAGTTGGATGACAATGTAATAGGTGCCTATGATTAGGCTAGCTGGATAAAGCCTCACAGTTGGAAGCCAAATGTAACTGGACTGCCATACAACCATTTTATTACATCAGTTGTAACAATTTTCTGATGAGCATGCTGCAGGAAGGAACTATCAATTGATAGTTCCTTCCTGCAGCATGCTCATCAGAAAATTGTTACAACTGATGTAATAAAATGGTTGTATGGCGGTCCGGTTACATTTGTCGTCCAACTGTGAGGCTTTACCTGGCTAACCTACCTATAGGCTCGGTTACATTTGTCGTCCAACTGTGAGGCTTTACCTGGCTAACCTACCTATAGGCTCCGGTTAGTTCCTTCCTGCAGCATGCTCATCAGAAAATTGTTACAACTGACGTAATAAAATGGTTGTATGGCGGTCCGGTTACAATATATATATATATATATATATATTGTGTAACAGTCGATAAAGATGCATTTTTAATTTAGACATCCCATGAATGAAAGTGCCAAAATTTTAACAGTACATAAATGGAAGATAAAGTTAGCTCTTATTTATTATACCACATGAACTGGATAAACCAACATTTTAATGATAAAGAATGACATGAGTTCCAGCTTAATACTTCTAAGTTGTAAATTTCTAATTTCAAAACTAAATATTAGGCATTTATAATGAAACTAAAATTACTTGCTAAATATAATTAAGAAAGGAAGGATATTTTATGAATATGAATGATATTTTGGATAGCAAATATATATATATATATAAATAATTTATTCTAATATCTTAACTTTTAATAGTCAATAATGTAATCATTCATTTCAAACAAGTGATTCAATTTTCTTAGAGTAAAGCAAATAAACTGATAAAAATTAAGTATTATAACACAACCCATAAATATAGATAAGTGATGTAATCTTAAAGAAATAAAATGAAGACAATCTTTTAAAAGAAAAATAATTAGTCCTATTTTATTTATGTATATTTAACAATGACAATAAGCAATAACAATAATAATAATGGCTATTTCATCACAGAGGCATTCTAGTTAATGTATGGATGATATTTTTGAATAATATATATCATTATATGTTTATATAGAATATATTGTTTTTATAGGTAAAGATAATCTCATTTATATAACTAAATAACACATAATATTTTAGTTTACAAAATGATTGGAAATCCACCTTTTGGTGATTGATCACTAACTCCTCAACTCAACAAAATTCTCTTTAATCTAAGATATAAATATTCTCCTTAAATAACTTTTTTTTATAAACAACTAAATGTAATCTATGCAAAATACTTTAAATATAACAAGAACATTACTATTATATATTTATACAATGCTTAAGTTTTATTAATGCTATCAAATTTTGCTATTTTTTGATCTTTCTGACGTATTTCTCTGTCTCTCACATCAACATAAAATATATGATAAAATAATTATTACTTATCAGAAAATAATAAATTTGACTTCAATTGATAGATATTTTTGGTTACTACTGAAATAAATTTTAAATATTCACATTTTGTGTCTGTAAAAATTTAAAAAATGAGGTCATAATCAAAACAAAGACTTTATACATCATTGTTTCTAGAAAGATTATTTTCAGTTTACAAAATCAACAAAATATTTCTTTTTTCTTATTTTTAAATGTCCAAATGAATATTCATTTATTTTTTTTACATCTAATGAATTATGTTTTAAAAGTTTAATTTTTTTAAATATTTATTGCAAAATTGGATATTTTTTTACTTGTAAATATAAAGTAGATTGTTTATGTCAAAGCTAGTCTTGTACATTACTTCAGGGCATATATATGTTAGCTGCAAATATAACATATTTTTGGAAATAAAATATTTCAAGTCAAAATAAGTTAAATTATGTTTTAAAAAAATCTAAAACCATAATAAATTTGCAAATAAACACATTTTCATGTCATTGGAACTACAATGTCATAAAATGCCAAATGTTTTACAGTCTAGGAAATAGACAATGGCAGAACATGTCAGGTCAGGCTTATGTTTATTGTAAGAGTGGGAATTTTGAATCTCACACCTTTTAGCACAAATTTTTCAGGTGAAAAATTTATTATAATAAAATATTCCATTTTACACTCATTTTAATGTATAATAATTACAAAAAAATTAATGAAAGGATGAATTGACCAAAAGGCAATTCTCTGTCATCCTGAAATAGGTTAAGGTTAATATTTAACAGAAATCTGATAAACAATATTGTGATGATTGTAAGAACTATTATTTCTTAATACACATTCAGAAATAATTTCAAAGTCACTAGGATTCTGTACATATGTTTATCTCTCTCTCTCTCTCTCTCTCTCTCTCTCTCTCTCTCTCTCTATATATATATATATATATATATATATATATATATATATATATATATATATATATATATATATATATATATATATATATATATATTTGTCACCTTAACTTTCTCTGTGCACTTTTTTTTTTACTTAGTTAATCTCAATAACTCTCATTAATTTCAAGTAGCTAGTCAATTGAATTTTATACTACTTTAAGATCTAATATACCGGGGGCGCCGAATTGCAGGTATAAATTGTAATGCCCACTAGAGATCATCATCATCAGTCAATTTAGGACTACAAAAGATACTGGAGAAAGTAATTAAATTGTCTCTCAAAAAAATAATACCAATATTGATAAAACCATTCAATCTATGTGGTCTTAATTTCAAACCTAGCATTAGTCATGCAAATATTTCATTATAAATTTATTATAAAATCTATAATAATGAGACAACTTTCTTCCACAACCTTATTATAAATATCTGATCTCGAGTGGTACTATAGAAAATATTGTATACAATTCTCATTTATATCTGACTGGAAATAACTCAGTAATCAATGCAAAGAACTCAAAATCTATGTTCATAATATATAATCATTATTTAAGTTAGTGCTAGATAAAATTTATCACAAATAAATCCTCCCCATTTAATCCCATTACTTTATTTTTCGTTCTCAGCATTTATCACTTTCATTAGCTACAATTATATAACACGGAATGTCTGTGTTATGTTCTCTAATCTGAGAATTTCTAATCTTATTTCTCTAACACACATATTTTTTCGATCAAATATCAATTCATGATCCCTATAATAATGTTGTTATAATAAGCTACTTGACTTCCAAACTAGCTCTTAGATCAATAATCGAACTGCTCTTTCTCAAAGTCTAGATCTGTCAAGAGGTGGCCACATAAGTGATTACACTGTAATGGATATGATCCCATATATGCTAAATAAATTTTAATACAAGTTTAATAATGGGAATTCCTCTAAACACCGAGAGCAGGAAAGGGATTTTATGTCTGCTCCCAATATTCACAACATTACAATGAATCAAAAGATTAAATTTGTTAAACTTAACTCAACTATTCCCTGTCATTTTATTCTGTTATTTCTAATTTATTCTTAATTAATAACCTTAGTAATTTTACTTTGCTAAAGTAAACTATGGAAGTAAACCATGGACATCAATCAGATAAATCAATCAAAATTTACTCATGAAATCAAATTATGGAAATAATCATAAGTTAGATTAGGCAAATTAATCACAACAATAAATTATGTGAAAATGAAGTCTATAAAATGACTTATATAAAATGAATTATATTAATCGAATATAGAAATATTCAGGACAAAATTAATACTGTAAATCAATCACGGAAATAAATTATTAATATCAAATTAACTATGTGAATCGAATATGGAAACAATATAATAATGACTACTGCAAATCGATCATGGAAATAAAGTATCATTATAAAATGAATAATTAAATTTACATATGACCAATATTACCTTAAATATAGGTGCTGGATATATAGATTCTGGAGATATTTGAAACACCAAAACACAAAACACACTATAATCTTATAACAATAATAAAACTTTATTACATGAAATAATAATGATAAACATTAAAATAAAAAACATACTAAATTATAATATTGTTACACAAATATATGCTTCTGATCTATTCAGGACTATTATTCAAATACATGTTTGAGTTAACTAATTTCTTGGATGACTCACTTCTGGTTTTGACCCATTCATTTATTAAATAAATGATTAATAATAATAATAATAATAATAATAATAATAATAATAATAATAATAATAATAATAATAATAATAATAATAATAATAATAATAATAATAATAATAATAATAATAATAATAATAATAATATTAATAATAATAATAATAATAATAATAATAATAATAATAATAATAATAATAATAATAATAATAATAATAATAATAATAATAATAATAATAATAATAATAATAATAATAATAATTTTTTATTTATTTATTCATTATGAAGCAAACAATAAATGTATAATACAGTGAGATAAATTCCATACAAGAAAAATCTTGTGTGAGGAATTTAAATGTAACAACTAAAAACACTAATAAAATACAAAAAAAAAAAAAGTATAAATATAACATAAAATATTAAAATCACACAGATATTGCATTTGGCAATTCAATCACAGTAGTAAATAATTACATCATAACATATAATATAAACAAAAAAAAAAAAAATAAAATAAAACTAATGCTTAGCATAATATAACCAGTGCCATAAATGCTTTTTAAAAATCAAATAAGATAGTGTTCATTAAATTCACAGAACAATCTCTTATAAATAAATATTAAATAATTTAGGACCATTATAACTAAATTGCTTCCTACTGGATGTTTTAAGAAAATTAAGTAAAGCTAACTGATATTTAGTAGATAAACGAGTATTTACTAAAAAACACTAATAAAATACAAAAAAAAAAAAAAGGATAAATATAACATAAAACATTAAAATTATACAGATATTACTTTTGGAAATTCAATAACAGTAGTAAATAATTACATAACATACAGTATAAACAAAAATAAAATAAACAAAATAAAACTAATGCTTAGCATAATATAACCAGTGCCATAAATGCTTTTTAAAAATCAAATAACTAGTGCTCATTAAATTCACAGAACAATCTCTTATAAACATATTAAATAATTTAGGACCATTATAACTAAATTGCTTCCTACTAGATGTTTTAAGAAAATTAGGTAAAGCTAGCTGATATTTAGTAGATAAACGAGTATTTACAACAGAAGATTTAGTATCCAAATGAAGTTTCCTACAATAAATATCAAGAATTACTCTATATTTATACAAATGGAAAACATCTAGTATATTAAAAGTGGCATAAATATCTTTAACAGATGTGGCACGTGATCTACCAAAAATGATACGCATTGTATAATTCTGTAAAACAGACAATGTAGTCATTGCAAAAGTAGAACAGTTCCCCCAAACTGATATATTATAACATAATAAGCTTTGATAAGAAGAAATATATAAAGTAATCAAAGCTGACCGAGGAAAAAATTTAGATAAGTAGAAAAACATATAATTTAATTTACGTAAACGAGAACAAAGGAAGTCAATATGGTTTGACCAAGATAGTCTGGAGTCAATAAAAATACCTAGATAGCAAATATTATCAACAAAAGAAATGTTAGCACAAGTACAAGTGCTATTATAATGCCAAAAATACTTATTACTAAATAGTAATGTTAAGCGAATGAATATTTGACCTATAAGAAAAATTAATAGCTTTTGTTTTACTCAGATTAATTGATAAATTATTAAATGCTAACCATTTACTAATTAGGATTAAATCATCATTAATTATTTTTTCAACAAAATTATATGAAACTGCAGCATAAGATAAAGCAATATCATCTGCAAAACCATAAATCTTAGATTCTAAAGGTAAAGAAAATAAATCATTTATATAAATTATAAATAAAATGGGACCCAAAACTGAACCTTGTGGTACACCATGGTTAACTGTTATAAAAGAGCTTACAACACTAGAAATATTTGTTGCTTGTTTTCTATCCTTTAAGTAACTCGCAAACCATGAAATAAATCCACCACGAAAACCATATGAATATAAACGCTTAAGTAAAATTTTGTGAGATACAGAGTCAAATGCCTTAGACAAGTCTAAATAAATAGCAACAGTTTTAAAATCCTTATCTAGTGAAGTTGTCAAATTGTTTACATGACTATAGAAAGTGTCCAAGGTACTTCTACCAGAAATAAATCCATATTGATGTTCAGATAAAATATTATTTTTAGATAAAAATGACATCATTTTCTCTTTAACCACCATCTCTAACAATTTGGATATTACAGATATAATAGATATTGGTCTATAATTGTCAAGCTGTACAGGATCACCCTTTTTAAAAACAGGTGTAATAAAACCAACCTTCAAACAAGTAGGAAACAAACCAACATTTAAGGAAAGATTAAACAAATAAACAAGAACAGGTATGAAAGCTGACTTATTTTCCTTAAGAATCTTTGGTGTTAACTTATCTAGACCAGCTGAATGAACATTCTTTAAGAGATCAATTTTACCAGACAAATCCAAATCAGTAACATCAGTACACAAAAAAGAATTTACACAAGAATCAGCAAAAGACAATTCTTGTACTGGTGTTCTATCTATTGACAGATCTGAAAAAAAATTATTAAACAAGTCAGCAACACATTTTTCATTATTTTCTACTTCAATCAAATTATCATTGTGTTTTATAAATTTAAGTTGACTTGACAAAGGTTTCTTTACAAGAGAATTTATCAACTTCCATTTCAAAGAAATATTTTTATCATTAAAATATTTTTGATAATATTGAAATTTTAATTTCCGAATATCAGATTTAATCTCAGTATTCAATTTCTTCAAAGTCAACAAATCTGCAACCAAAAATTTTAAATGACTTCTTTGATTAATTTTTCCAATCAAATCACTAGTTATCCATGCTGAGCGCTTGCGGTTTTTGCTAGTCAATTTAAAACTAACCATAGATTTTGCAATTAAAGATTTACAAATATCTTGAAATTTTAAAAATGCTGAATCAACATCATGCAGAGCAAAAACATAATCCCAATTCTGATCAGATAATAACATTTTTAGTTTATTATGTGATAACTTATTAATATATAAATGAGTATTTACATGTGGTCTACAATTTAATAATCTCAACACAGTTGCAAAATGATCCGAAATAAAAATATTTTGTACAGACGATTCATAACTTTGATTCTGGTTTAGTCTGACAAATATATGATCCAAAATTGATTGACAAGATTTCGTAATACGAGTAGGTGAAAAAATAGCTTGATTAAAACCATAACTATAAAGCAAATTCAAATATCGTACGGTAGGCCCATGTAGATTATTACATAAATCTATATTTAAATCTCCCATAAGAATTACTGAAGTAGTATGTAAATCAGACAATAACACATCAAGTTCAGCTATAAAATCCAAAATGATACTTGTGCACGATCTATATAAAGCAACAATAGTTAACACAAAACAAGGTAAATTCAGATGAATCAAAACACATTCTGCAGAGGCAAGAAATGGATTATGATACGTAAATTTAATGTTTTCTTTCACAAAAACTAATACACCACCTGAACGTGAAGACGCACGAGGAGAAAGAATATTTGAATAGCCATCCAGAACATATAAATGCTGTTCTTCAATGGAAATCCAAGATTCAGTTAAAATTATCACATCATAAAAACCGGCAGGAAAATCATTTAAATACACAACAAATTCATCGAAATTAGATCTAACACTTCGTATATTCATATGAAAAACATTTAAATTAGACAAAGTTTCATCATGAGAATAAAATGCATCAAGCTTCACTTTAGGAAATAAATTTCAAAACGCTGACAACTCAGATTCATTTTTAATTAAAACACACGGAGAATTTAAATCATTTCTAATATAAACCAATCCATTACGTATAAAAGCCATACCTTTACGTTCACGCATTTTTTGCTTAGCCTTCCATAACAGCTGTCTAATATGTGGAGTTATACGTTGATTAATATATACACGCTGACTAGATTCCATTAACAAAAAATCAGAAACCGATTTAATAACATTTCTCTTCAATAAAAATGATTTAGCTAAATTTCGCGAAGCAAAACGAGTAACAATAAAACCAGCTATATTATTAGATTTAGATTTTGTCCGATAAACATTCTCAATACAATTAGTAGTAAAGTTTTCAATTTCAAGTTTTTCCGCCAACTTCGTTACAATTAAAGATAAATTTTCATTTTCACAAAAGGGAACACCTTGTATTTCAATTTCACATTCCAACCGTGAACGTTCCATATAATCAATTTTTTCCTTTAACAAAGTGATTTCGTTTTCACAAGAATCATACATATTTGACAATCGTAGTAAATTATCATTATTTTTATCAACTTTACCCCGCAAAAAATCCACGTCAACCTGAAGCTTCGCAACCGTAATTGTAAGCTCTGAAATTGCCGTATGTATAACCGGAAGTAATTTTAATTTTTCCAAAATATCACTTAAAATCAAATTCGAAGAATCACTATTATTTACCATAACAGAACCATCACTATCAGGTGGAATTCTACAAACATTACATCTCCATTCCTGCTTTTTTTTAAAGACATTCGTCTATAGGTAGCCTCTCCTAACGTTGAGCACGTGTAATGAAAACTGGTGCTACAGCCCATACACGAAACAAAATTTCCATTTTTTGGTAGTAAATCATGACAAATCTTGCAGAAAGACATTTTATAGGCAAATCCAATTAAATCCTATTTTACTGAACACAATAAAAATTAATATTTATAAATAAAAATACAGTAAAACAAAACAAAAGCAAGAGAGAAAAAATTGAACACGTCTTTAATCTAGAACACCGGAAGTATAATAATAATAATAATAATAATAATAATAATAATAATAATAATAATAATAATAATAATAATAATAATAATAATAATAATAATAATAATAATAATAATAATAATAATAATAATAATAATAATAATAATAATAATAATAATAATAATAATAATAATAATAATAATAATAATAATAATAATAATAATAATAATAATAATAATAATAATAATAATAATAATAATAATAATAATAATAATAATAATAATAATAATAATAATAATAATAATAATAATAATAATAATAATAATAATAATAATAATAATAATAATAATAATAATAATAATAATAATAATAATAATAATAATAATAATAATAATAATAATAATAATAATAATAATAATAATAATAATAATAATAATAATAATAATAATAATAATAATAATAATAATAATACAAACGCTGGAAACAGAATTCCGTATATTTTTAGCTTTAAGAAAACTTATCTTGAAAGAGAAGAAAACCTATAAACCTCTATTTCCCCCTCCTTTTATTGTAAACATTGTCTATTGGACTATTCCAAAATAGTATATTCGTTTCAATTATTCTAACCAGCAATGTGAAATAATCTTAAATTTCTGAATCATTTTATCAAGCAATAATTTTCACATTTCCAATGAAGAAGGATTATATGTCACAAAATTACCCTACTAATTTTGCAAACGGGTTTAAATTCAAAACCCACACTTTTACATTCATGCTTGTCAGATCTTTACGTTTTGACTGTATATATCTTAACTAGTTCAGTATGTCCACTCAGCTTGACGACCTCAATCTACCATCATTCAAAAAAAATCAATACAGATCGATTACTCTATTAATTAAAATCTTTGTCACTCTTCATCATACATATACATCTGGCCAAATCCCTATCCTTTCCGGGCAACATTGTTCTGTCCCACGTAAGAAAACTATCTTCATATTACACATCACCATGCAGTGTCTATAACATGCACACAGCCACATCTTAATAAGGGAAATAACAAAAAACAACAACATCAACTTCAAACTTAAACTATTTACTTGAGCCAGGGAGAGATCTTTCCTAAGATCCAGAATTGTGTAAAGAGCTTCTCTTAGACACATATTCCCTATATTGGCTTGCAACATTTTCTATACTTAAACAGTAACTTTACTAACAATTCCCTATCTTAACAAATAAATGGAGAGAAACTTAGTCCTCCAACTGCCATGGTATCTAAATTAGGAAACAGCTATTTCCCATCTATTGGGTGGTAGGATTACTTTACATTAGTAATGACAAGCATTTATAGCTTTAAATATGCCCACACATACATCGATTCCAGCCTAGATAAATGACAAAGACTAACCAGATCCCAAATCAATACATATATGAATTATTTCAATTTTAACCAGTCAAGCCAACAACATACCCAATATCTATATCAATAATAGATCAACACTCACAGCATAATAATGGGTTTTATGACCATCCTCTCATTCCTCATATCTACTATTAAGCACAAAGTAAAATTTTGTTAAGAATAATAAAATATTTATATCATTTCTCTCTTTTCTTTTAAGTCTAAATTTACGTGAGCATCTATACTCAAATGGTATCAAAATCATTTTCTTTTCTTTCCTTCACACATTTTAAACAGAAACAAAATATTAAATTAACTAATCTAGTGATCAGAGTGTGACATAGCATATAAACAAAATGAAATATAATAATAATAATAAAAAAACAAATGACATATTATATAAATGAAATAAAATAAAGAATAAATATCAATATTACAGATAGTCTCTTTAAACTTCTTTTCCTTCCACTGTCCATTAATCAATTAATATGTTTAGTTCATTTTACTTGAGATAGCTATACAATGGCACGTCAGACAGTTATTTAATTAAATGTGTATAGAACGCACAGATAGTCATTTGAATCAAGTTAAATCAAAATTGTAGATAGTTATTTTAAATCAAATTTGTAGATAGTTATTTTAAATCAAAATGTAGATATAGGATAGTTAATAAATTTTTAAAAAGTTCTGTTGTTTACCTTCCAGTTGAGTTCTTCCTAGGTTTGAATTCACTTTGTTCTCCGTTCCTTTTCCTTTCCATTTAAAGGTCCAAATTATAGGCAATAAGCAGTTTGTGATTACTAACATGAATTAACCCTTTTCAAAACATTACAGAAGACTGTAGTTCTTTAAACGAATTTTTAAGAGCCATATAATTATTATAATCTGAATTGGTCTTTTAATTTGATAAAAGAAATTTGACAATTCTCTCCTTGCAGGAAATTTTATAAGCAGACCTGATAAATTGTTACACTCAGCAGAAAATATCTTATCAAAAGTTGACTTCTTCATAATTAATTTTGAGAAAAAGAGATATGCACCATTCAGGGATGAATTAGAAATTCATATTTTGGTCTACTATACAACTTAACTTCATTATCAAATTCTGAGAAAAAAATTTAAAAACTTGGAGAAAAAAAAATATACCTTTAGATATTAATTTTTAGTTAGTTAGCTCAGTTCTCAATCAGCAAAAGTTTTTCCTTTTTTTTCTCGTTTCTTCCCAGTTTTTATAGGATAAAAAGAAAAAAGAAACAGATATCCCCCCCCCTCCAATGGTTGTCTTTAAGTCTAATTAAAAAAAATCCCCACTCAGAAAGAACAATAACTCTTTCTAAAAAAAAAATGTTACTTTCCCAATAACTTTGTCTGATCCGAAACCAGATCTCCTTAATTAACACATTGATATTTCTAAAGTGTTACTTTCCCAATAACTTTGTCTGATTTTAAACCAGATCTCTTTAATTAACATATTGATGACCAATTTATGAAATTTAGTCAAGGAAACTCTAATTAAAAAATTAAGCCTACTAACAATTTTCTTGTCAAACAAAGGTTACATTCACTGAATCTAAATAATTTCTTATTTAGATTTACATTTTAAATACTATAAAAAAAAATTATGTCAAATTTTCATAAAGGAAAGGAAAAAAAAATCAAACCTATATATCTGTATCACACACACACATGCGCAGACTATCAAACAGGAAACTGATTATCCAGATTATATGAACACAAATATTCCTCATAATTTCTTATAATTACAAGCACAAAATCAATTATAATCTCCGATAATCATAAACATAAATATTTACCACAATCTCCTATAACTCTAAACTTATTCTCTAGAAAGAAACTGTTAACTAAAGCTACTGACAATTGATTCAATCTTACTTCTCATCAACTCTTTAGTAATAGATATTCTATGCAAACACAAACTGTCTCTATATATGTTACTTGTGAGCTATATAGCCATTACTTTCTCAAATGAAGTTTAACTTTTCCTTATATAAAAAAAAAAAATTTTTTTCCACCATTACTTCATTTTATTATATTTGGTTTATAGATGTAATAAACCAAAGGGTTACAATATATATATATATAATAAACCAAAGGGTTACAATATATATATATATAGTGACTTTTTATTTAGGCCACTGTATTAAATAGTACAAAATTTTAAATTTTAAAGATAGATCTGGCATCAACAGCTTAATAAATGACTGTACATAGAGACTGTTTCAGATACACTAAAAAATCTGCTTGAGTGTAGAACAAGAGATTTCAAACACATTGTAAGATTTCAATAGGGGTAAAATAATAATTTAACAGTATTATTATTAATTTGGGAGTATAAAATATGTTTTTATTGTATGATTGTTGAATAGTAATTGGAAAAATTAAATTTATAAATCTGGTAAATGAATAATTGTAGTCAATTCCTTAAGCATATTTTTATAGTGAATTAAAACAGTATTGAATATTCTTGGTAGTTATCAAAAAAAAAAAAGATAGATGGAGTAATATTAATTATATGCACACTGTCATGTTATTGGTTTGTTTTAATTGTACCACAATCCAATGTAATACAAGGTATAAATAACTTAATAGAATTTGTAGGGGGTTCTATCAAGAAAAAAAAATCAGAGATGACTTCAAGATCTAACACTTAGAAAAATTAAAGAAAGAAAGAAAAAGCATAAACAGTAACAACATCGGGATCGAATTGAACAAGATTATAAGATAGTGTATGTTTAAAAACATGGAATAAGAAATTTTATTCCTTGTATACATTTTTTGTGCCCTTTTCATTGATTTATAATTTTTAAACTACTCAGATGAACAAACTAAATACATTATTTTACAATTAAATCACTAATTAAATCATATTAAGAAATTAATTACTATTGTAATGAATTTATAAATTGGTGGACTTGATATAATATATATATATATATATATATATATATATATGATATAATATATATATATATATGCACATTATTTATATGTGAAAAATAATGTTACCTATTAAAAATATACTATATGTAACAGCTTTAAATTATAATAGTAATAAATAATTAATATTAATAATATATAAATTAATCAGAAGTACATTTGATTACACTGCAATCATTATCTAATAAAGTCATATTATATGATTTTCCAAAAATTGCATGTATTAATATACTCAACATATGTATGCATATAATAATGGCAACAACACTTCAATATTCTTGGAACACAAAAAAGCAGCCAGTCACAAGTTTGAACCCTCCAACATTGAAATCGTACATACTGAAATAAAAATAAAGGAGGCACCTTTCATCATAAATGATCCTCATGCCATTAATAGAAAAGACACGTTTCTTTATTTCTAATAAGACAAGCTGATTGATCTGTATATATTAAAAATTCTTTTACACATGAAGATTAATTTGCATACATTAGCATACATCAACAACACCATAACTGTTTATAACTCTTCAGCTATGAATATGAGGTTAAAAGACCTCAAAGTGCTAAGCCTAATATTTAAAATTTTTAACTTCGTTTGAAGCTGTAAAAAAGTAAAAGAATAACAAGTACATTAGTATACAATCATGTTAAAAATAATGGAAATCTGGGATGGGCAATCTTTGGTCAATGGGCCAACTCTGGTCCTCCAAAGTTGCTATTCCAGTTTGCAAATGTTTTCAAGATTGTATAATGAAATGGTTTTTAAAACTATATACACTTATGTTAAAAATTTACATTAACTGTGATTTGACTACTATTATTTTTATGGTTCCATTTATGTAATTATATATATATATATATATATATATATATATATATATATATATAAGAATGGCTCACATTCGCTTGATTAAATTCATAACAGTGCTGTAGAGACATCATGTATAAACGTGTGTCATTCATCAGTGCTTTTTTTTAGTTTAGTCATATTAATCAATGTAAATGTGAAACATACTGTAAATAGTGCAAAATAGTATTTCATTATATTTATTATTTAGGGACTGCTCATTCTAAGAGTAACTAAAGCTCTTCTGTGTATGGTTGGAAAGGCTCAAAGTGCATTAAAGTTGAAGTTTTTTTCATTTTTTTTATTTTTCCTTAAATAAATACTTTTATTGTTCTTATTGGAATGGCTTCATGTAATAAGAAAAAAAAAGTTGAAACAGAAAAACGTGCATTCCAAGAAAAGTGAACTGATGCATATTTTGTAATTGAGCAGAATAATAAATGAAAGTGTCTCATTTATTTAGATGACTTTACAGTTAACAACGAAAGATTATAGCCTTAAAAAACACTATTTAACATGACATTCAAATTATGAAAAATATGTTGGAGAACAAAGAAGTGCAAAACTAGAAAATTTGACGAAAATGTTATTTTAGCAGCAATTTTTTTTTTTTTTTATGTTATAAAAGTACAAATAGATCTTAAATTTCTATTAAAACTAGTTATGTAATTGCAACAAAAATAGCACAAAATTTGAAACCATTTTCAGAGTGAGAATTTATTAAAGACTATATGCCAGCTGCAGTGGAATTAGAATTTTGAGAATATGAGTTTATTGTGAATGACCATTACAAGGCAAATTGAAGAACTGTCCACCAATATAAAAAAATAATTGAAATAAAAAATTTTGATTTTGATTAGTATTCAATGGCAGTTGATGGGAGTACTGATATAATGGATACTGCTCAACTATCAATTTTTATTAGAGAAATTAACAAAAAAATTATTGTAACAGAAGAAGTGTTATATATTGCACAACTTGAAACAATAATTTAATTCAAGGATGTTTTGCAAGAATATAACTTTAATTATCACAACTTATCCAGATTATCTATCAATGAAACCAAATCCATGGTTGAAAATAATAAGGACATTTTAGCAATTTTTAAAAAATGATATGAATGAAATGAATTCAGTAATAAATATATTTTTCACTGCATTATTGATCAGCAAAACTAGTGTTCCAAAATTGTGAATATGGAAAATGTAGTGACAGTTGTCATATATCCAAATTGGCTCTTGGTCACTGAGAATTTGAGGAACATCTTAAGAACATTAATACTAAATAATCAGATTTGGATTATTATTGTGAAGTTTGATGGCTTTCCAAAGGGACTATACTAATAATGTTTTTGGAATTAATAAACAAGGTAAAGCGATTTATGGAATCCAAACTAAAATTATTTCCGAACTCTATAATGAAGAGTGTATACGTGATTTATCTTTTTTAGTTGATACAACAATGCATCTTAATAAACTGAATAAGAAAATGCAAAAAAAAAAGTCAAATAGTTACTGATATGTTTGGCAATGTCCCTACTTTTCAAAATAAAATAAAGCTACTTTGCAGTCAATTAAATAACAATTTTATAAATTAAGCAGCATTTAGAGAAATTTTAAGAATTTTTTTTTATAAACAAAAATATATAGACATTTTAATTATGCTCGAAAATGAATTTACTGAAAGCGTTCATAATTTTGTGAAGAAAGAAATTTATTTAGAAATATTTTTTTCTCTATTCATAGTAAGTGATGTAAATAAAATTTCTGAAAACATTCCAAACAGAAATTCTTGAACTTAAAGAAAAACTAAATTAAAAATAAAGTTCCTGGAATGTTTAAGTAGCGATTTTTATAAAAATCAGAATAATCAGAAATTTTCTACTTTAATAAATAGCATAAAAATGTCTTTATTTGGAAGCACACATAACTATGAGCAATTTTTTTAATGACATTTAGGAAATAAAAAACAAGTTCTTAAAATATTGCCGAAAATTTGAAGCACACTTTATGAATGGCCAACTAATATCTCACCAGATATTAATACCATAACAAAAAGTAAACAATGGCAACCTTCACATTAACAAAATATTTATGCATTAAATTAATGTTTACTTTATTTATAAAATTAGAAATACATTATTATTATTATTATTGTTAAGTATTAAAAATATAATTTTGTAATACATATTTTTGTGATTATTTGTCATCTTTAAATAAAGATGTATTTATTATATAAGAATAAAAATTATAATGTAAGTAATTTTTTTCTCTTTTAACGTGAACATAAAAAATTATGGCCATCACTTACATCAGAAAAGTTTGATGTGGATTGCCAGTAAATAATGTTGCCACTGCAGCTAGGAATAATCAATCAGTCTAATTCTGCCTGTTTTCTTTGACTAAATTATGCAATTTTAAATTTACCTTTTATATTAGTTCACATGAGAATATTAAATGAAGAAACATATATTAAAAAGAGAGAAGTTAAAAAGGCAATTTTTATAAATGTGTTTAAAGATTGTCAATAAAGAGACATACTGCTAATATCAATATATACAATTCTTGGAAAATCACGTGATATTAGTCTTTTTTTGTCTGTGCTTTCAATTGATAATGAATAAAATGTAATCAAAAGTACTTTTGCTTAATGTTTATAATATTATTGTTTATTATTTACCATTATTATAATTTAAAATTGTTATATATATATATATATATATATATATATATATATATATATATATATATATATATATATATATATATATATATATATATATATATATATATATATATAACTATAACCTCTCTGTTGTGGGTTAAATATACAAACTGATAAAATAAAATTAAGTTTCAATAATAGCTTAGCTAATTTTATTATCTTAAAATATATTTTGCTGTATGTTTTAAAATATTTATTTGCTTAACTATGTAAAACTAAAAAGAAATTACAGGCAGTTCCCTAGTTACAAACATAATTGGTTCCTGACATGTGTTTGGAAGTTGAAATTGTTTGAAAGTAGAGGTTTGTTAAAAAAACATCAAAAAGGGTTTTCAAAATATAATATTTATTTTTTTATTGATTAGTATCTGGAGTTTTGTTTACAAATTTATCAAGAATTAATTGAATTGTATTTTTTTTTCTCTTGATAAAGAATTCTGTAACATTCTGTGTCTTTTTCTATTGCCCTTCATACATGATATATATGCTCTCCATTGGGATCACATTCTTCCAGAATAGTCAAATATTTGTCAAGATGCATGAAGACTTCATTCATATTCTTGATTGACAAACTCTTAACAATAAGTTCATTATCAGGTTCTTCTTCATTTTGTATTTCATTCAACTCTTGTAATTTAATCAAGTCTTCATTTGATTGCGGATCTGAGTGAGATTGCATTAACTCATCAATATCTTCATCAGTGATATCTAAATTTAATTCATTCATTATATTGACTATTTCATAAGTGATATTATCAAGAGTTTCTTCAGTGTCCATAGAAGCATTCATTATTTGTGGATATATTTATTGCATTCCATATATTATAACTTCCAAAAATCTCTTAATGTAGGTCCACTTTCCTTGTTAATTGCCTTGATTGCTTGAGTCATTAATCTTCTCATATAATACTGGTTAAAAGTAGCTATCACATTTTGGTACATAAGTTGTATTTCACTTGTGGTACTGGGAGGTATAAACACAACATTAACTTCTGCATATAAATTTTGCAAGGATTTTGGATGTCTAGGAGAATTGTCTAAGAGCAATAGTGTGTTAAATGTTAAATTATTCTCACTACAATATTGCCTAACAAAAGACACAAAATGATGTGAAAAACAATCTTGAGAAAGCTGTGCAGTAGCCCAGGATTTAGTATTTGATTTCCAAATGACTGGAAGCATTTTTTTATCTTTTCCTTTCAATTCTCTAGGATTTTCTGATAAATTAGCATTGGATTCAATTTGAAATCACAATCTAAATTACCTCCAAAAAGTGATGTTAATCTGTTTTAAGAAGGTTAATGCCCAGATGCAACTGATTCTTTCTTTGCTAAATATGTACTTGCAGGTATCATTTTCCCAAATAATTATGCCTCATCTACATTGAAAACTAGGCATAGAAAATAAGCTCCATCTTTAATGATATTAGAGAAAGTGGAAATAAATTCACTGGCAGCTTTCTTATCTGCACTGGCACCTTTCCCAGTACATTTAATATTATGTAAAGAATATCAGTGCAAATTTAGTACACAATCTCTGGCATTTTGAATTTCAAAAACAACCAAAAACATCGTCTGACACATCTAAGTGATAAAAAAGTACACGTAAACGGGGGAAAAAATTTAGAACTTGGGTCACGTGACTTGGGAAAAAATCACCCAAAACATCGCACAGGAAAAAAATATGCCAAAACATGAAAAATTTAGAACTCTGGTCACGTAACTATAATATCAATTAAAATCAATACTTAGATCTGAGAATCACAAAAAAATATTTTAAAAATATAAAAAGCATCACATATTATTGACATATAAAAAGCTAGATATTTAAAATATATTGTGACATGACAACTTTCTTTCTTCCCCTACTAACTGAATTTTAGTTATTAGAATCATCATCGAGGGCGCCACCAAGGATTTCTCTCTTGGAACCTGGTCACGTAACTTTACATAAACCTGGTCTTTATTTATTTTCAAACGACAATGCACTGATTATAAACTTTGATTATAATCTCACAGGGGTTTTCCTTTAAGAACACTAACTAATTATTATAAATAATTCAAGAATTCAAGAATACGTTGGACAAAAAAAACTTTTAATTTCTTTTACTACTATTTATTATTAATAACCTTATAATTCTATCCGATCCAGAAAGAACTGACTTACAATTTCTGATTTTCCCTCTGTTTACTTTCTAATTATGCTTCCCAAATATTTACCATAGATTTACTCGCGCCTACACTAATACTGCGAATTCTAGCAGACGTGTATATAAGACGACTTATAGTATTTTTAATCTTTCCTGAAGTTTATTTTTAAACTCCACTTTCTTTGGTAAATAAATAAATTGCAAAAATCTTACAATGAACGTATAAGTGTCTTTCGTTTTCTTATACTTTCAATTCTTTCCTTATTTTCTACTAACAAACGAGTAATTCCCCAAGGTTCTCTGTTACTTGGCAACGCACTTTTATACCCCCACCCTGTTGTTACTCTCTGGATCGAATAGATATTAAATAATTTAAAATACAGTTATTCCAATATTTCATAAAAAAATATTGAACAAAAATTAACATTAATAGATTACAATATTAAACAAATTTATTTCCCCCCTCTATTGTTGAAACATTCGTAATAAACATAATAAATGAAAATTAAATTAAAGATAAAGTTCTATTACGCTTTACTTAGAGTTCTCATTAATTAAAAGTTTATAATTACCCTGATCGATCAGAGCGGAGTGGCCTGATTTTCATAGGTTTTACATTCCATTGGTCATGCCTTTGTCCTTGTATATGTGAATTCCATGAGTGTTCCTTTGGTTGTCCGGCTAGCAATATCCGTTTCTTCCATTCCATAACTCTCTCGATAGCTTCATTCAGATGGAGTGGCGGTCAATTCCCCAAAGGGGAAGGTTGTGATAACTTTAGTCGCTATACATTTGACAAGCATCCACAAAATTAAATTTCAATAATAATAATTTTTATTGTTCGAAACACAGCTGCTTTCTTTATTGTCCTTGCTGGTCTCTAAAGTCAAGTCAACTCATCTAACTCCTAAAAGCGATCTTATCTCCACTCTTTCTTATCTTTTTTTTTAATTAGTGTAATAGCAATTACTAACCAAATATTTTTACTTTGTGAAAGTTTCAACAATAAAGTATAATTACTACCAAGAATCTAATTTTGTTTTCTTTTCCCCACCCTTTTATCTCTCGAAACACTTTTAACATTTTTTTTTTTTTTAATAAATTATATTCAATTTTATTTGTTTATTTCAAAATAAAAGTTCAAAATTTTTACTCTTTCCATTAAATCAAAACCATTTGTTAATTAATTCTTTTTTTCATTTTAAAAACTATTTAACTTCAAAATATTTATGACAAATTATAAATATGTGAGCTTATATATATATGAGCTGACTTAAAATATCAGCTCATTGCCCCATTTGTCATAAAAAACAATAAAAAAAAACTTTAATTGCCCCATGGTGACTTGTCCCCTTCCCCCTTACAAGGTTTTAAAGATCTTGCGTTATACGCTCCCTTCTTACCTTTCTTTCCTAGAATCATGAATGCATTGGGACCGCATTTTTGAATGATTTTGTACGGACCTTCAAATAACTGGAAAAATTTCTTATATTGCTTCTCGCTCATTTTACTCACAGGCTGGGTTTTGACATAAACCCAATCTCCTATCTTAAAATGTACTGGACTATTATTCCCTCTTTTCTTTCGCTGTTCAGCTTTTTTTTTTAATCTCTCTCTGGTGCAACTTCGATCCTTCACTATGTCTACTGTTTCATTCTCGGGGGGCAAACGACACTTGAGAAGAGAAGGTTCCAGATGGCCATAATGTAATCATTCAGGGGCAAACCCCGTAGACTCGTGGTACGTGCAATTAATAATTTTCACTATTTGAGGAAGTACTTTCACCCAATGTTTATGATTTTCCTTCAAATGTGCCCAAAATAAGTTTCCCAATTCCTTCATAACCCTTTCACACGGGTTAGATTGGGGATTTCTTATAGAGGTTAAGATATGGTGTATGTTTTCCTGTTTTATCCAACTTTTCCATTCCCTGGATATAAATGGCGTCCCATGGTCACTCAAAATTGCATGTGGTCTTCCCACCTGAACGAATTGTTTCTTCTTTAACACAGCAATAAAATTTTTTGTATCGGCTTTGTGCAATGGATAAGCACGTACCAGCTTCGAAAACACATCGAACGTCACCAAGATATATTTATATCGACAAAACGAAGGTAATGGGCCATAAAAATCGATGGCCAACAATTCATTTGGGTTTTGGGCTATAATAGGAGTCAATATTCCCGCATAATTTTTATTCGCCAGTTTATTTTGTCTGCATCCATGGCACATCTGAAGTGTATTAATAATCGACCTATACATATTTGGCCAATAATACCACCTCTGTAAAATTTTATTCACTTTAAGTGCGCCATAGTGTCCATATGTCCAATGTACATAATTTATTAAGCGCATTCTTAAGCTCTTGGGTATGACTATTCTCCAGTAATCGGTTCCTTCTTTGACCTAAAACATCAACGTTCCGTTTATCATTTTATACTGATTTATTCTATTATTATTTTTTTTTGCGTCGGTTTGCTTGCGTAGGTCGGTATCATTGTAATGTTGTATTATCTTTTTGCATGTGGGATCGGATGACTGAAAAATTTTTATCCTCTTCATGTCCCTTTCCATCGACATATCCGCATCTATTATAAGTGGAGTTAACCGTGCTCCCTCTAATGTTAAATTTTGGCCTGTATCTGGTACCGGATTTCAGCTCAGTATGTCCGGCACAATATTTTCCTTCCCTGAGCAATGAACCACTCGGTAGTTAAATCTTTGTAAATATAATGCCCACCTTATAAGCCTATCGTTTGTTAAGTAGCATTTATTTATAAACTCTAGACTCTTGTGATCCGTAATAATAATAATCTCGGATCCTAATAGTAAATGTTT
>JAQFVV010001853.1:0-44099 GCA_028023455.1 Epiperipatus broadwayi | reverse complement strand
AGACACACATGTGGATGCATAATATTGTGTTTTCTTAGAAAGAGATACTTCTGCAACCATACCTATGTAGGTCTGCATAAGGGAAGTTGTTGGTTCGAAGGCTCCAAAATCCTGTTACTTACAGCTGTGTGGCTTCCCTGTTATTTTATTTGCATGTTACTTTTGGCTGCTGTTTTTATGCCCCCGTAAAAGGTGGTGTTTTTTTTTACTTGTTTTGCTTCACAACTTGTCCAAAGTTTCATTTCTTTTTGATTCAATAAATTATTTTATGAGGAAACTTGTTGTTGTTTTTGTTGTTCACCTGATTATAAAGTAGGTAGGTAATATTTTATAAGTTTCATTAACAGTTAAAGTAGGTAATATTTTATTATACCAAAAAAAAAAAAAACAGTGTTTAAAAGTTGATTCAAAAGGCCCCACCAATAATAATAATAATAATAATAATAATAATAATAATAATAATAATAATAATAATAATAATAATAATAATAATAATAAATAATAATAATAATAATAATAATAATAATTCAATTCAATTATTATTTAATACATACATTCGACACTTTCACTTTAAAAGAAAACAATTAAACAATTATTATTAAGACATTAATAATAACAAATAAATAAAAGGGATAAATATAAAACACATAACAAAATAATAAAAAAAACAATTTAACAAATATATATATATATATAATAATAATAATAATAATAATAATAATAATAATAATAATAATAATAATAATAATTCAATTCATTTTATTTACCGTACAAAACTACAGCATAAAGCCAATTACAGTATTGCACCATAACAAATATATAAATACATAAATGAGTTTAAATGACAAATTATTAATATAAGTATGTGCCATATTTTAATAAAAGATAATTAACACATTTAAAAATCTAAAGTAAAATTAAACATCAGCATATAAACAATTATTATTAAGACATTAATAATAACAAATAAATAAAAGGGATAAATATAAAACACATAACAAAATAATAATAAAAGAAAATCAACAAAGAAAGTAGTAAAAAAATATAAATAAAATAAATTTAAATTAATTAACACTGACATTCAAATTTAAGAATATTTTAAACTTGCTTATAATCTAAATTAAAATGATGAATATTAATAAAAATCTGATTGTATAAAGGGGGCAGCTAAATAAAGAAAGAACATTTAAGGATTGGATCAACAAGCTTGAATATAGCCGACAGAAGTGAACCAAATATCATATTCATAAGATGTAATTATAATAATGAAAATTATATCAAATAAAAATAACTTATTGATTTATGATTTTTTTGAAAAAAATTTAAGATCTCTATATTTCCATATAGAAAAGAGATGAAGAATAACTTTATTTCCCAAAAAAAAAAATTGAGAAAATTTATTAAAAAGCTGATTGCAATACACTACACCCTTGTTTAGAGGTAGGATTCCAAATGATTGAACAATATTCAATGATGGGAAGAAGCACTGACAAAAATAATTTAAATTTTGTATTAATACCTAAATGATCACCATGCCTAACAATGACACATATGATTCTAAAAGCTTTGCTGACAATCATTTCAAAATGAGAAAGAAAGAACCCATTACTAGAAAATATAACTTGTAGATCTTTTTTAGGATTCAGCGGATGCAATTTAGTGAGAATTAATAAAATAAAATAAATTGAAAACATCAGATTTTTTAGAATACAAGATAATAAACATATATTAAAATTAATCAATCATATTATTTAGATCACACCAAGAACCTGAAATTATCTATATTCCTTTTGAAGGAGAGTGCAGTGAAACACTGATGTGATTCTTCTAAAGATTTATAGTCATCAGCATAGCAAAAATGATAAAAAGATTTCAGGCAATTTTTAGGATCATTGATATAAATGTTAAAAAGTATGGGTGCAAAAATAATACATTGAGGAACACCTAAATTATATTCAAAATTAGATAAAATATGAACATTGAATTTGACATATGCTATACAAACACAAAGAAAGGATTGAAACTATTAAATATTTAAAGAAAAAACTGATTTTTATATAATTTGTGAGGAAGAATGTTGTAGTGTACATTACCAAAGGCTTTTAATAAATCAAATTAAATAACATCAGGTCTCTGCTAATTCTCAATCACATGACTTTATGATTATAAATTTTGAGCAAATTAGTTTTTACAGATCTATTAAGAATAAACCATGTTGTGAAGAAGAAATGATTTTACTAACATCAGAAATAGTTTTATTATAAGCATATCTCTCAAAAATTTGAGCAGTAATATGTAAAACAGAAATAGGTCTATAATTATTAACATAATTACAAAAACCATTCTTAAAAATTGGGTTCATTTTGAAACATTTAAGAACATTAAGAAAAACACATGAGTTATGGAGACAAATTAAAAATAAAGGCCAGAAAAACTGCAAATAAATTCAGCTAGTTCTTTGTAAATAAAGGAAGGGTAGTATCATATCTTAAACTAGAATGAATTTTATGTCATTTGAGGGCTACAGTAACAGCTTTTCCATAGAAATATGATCAATCATACAAATGAACAACAGAAGAATTGAAAGGTAAAGTAGTTTTTTTTGAAGATGTTTTAAGTTGTGATCAATGATAAATGAGTGAAATGCTTTGAAAAAAATCATCTGCATTTAATGGGGGACCATGAGTAGCTTGAACTCTTTTCCTTACCCCAAAAAAAAAAATTCTTTAGGGTTAGAAGAAAATATTAAATTTAATTTTAATAATAATAATTCTTCAAATCTCTTTTATAAACATGCTTCACCAATCTTCTGAAATTAATAAAATTATTATAAAAAAAGATATTCTGTGTTTTAAAATAAAGTCTACGATGATAAGACTTCCTTTTAATAATTTTAATAAGATCGCATGAAAACCAACGAGGAAAACCCTTATAAAAAGGTCGCTTATTGGGAATATACAAATCAATAAAACTATTAAGAATCTTTAAAAACCCATCCAAGCAATGATTTACATCATTAAAAGAATACAAAAAATTCCAATTAACTTTAGAAAAGTTTCTACAAAAATCAACATAATTACCCTTCCCATAATCCTTTTTTGAAATATTAGAAAAAATAATCTTTGAGTGACAAACGTTAATATAAAACTCAATAGATGGATGATGAGCATCAATAGGAAAATTAACAGAGACAACTTGAAAATTACTAACTACTGTTGAATTACATAAAATATAATCCAAAGTACGATGAGAGGAATTAACAAATGGGTTATATTGCTTAAGTCCTAAAAATTTACAGAACTGTAACATTCTAGAAGCTTTAGAAGACAAAAAAGAAAAGTGTGTAGTAATTCTACCCTGATATAAATCTGGAATATTTAAATCCCCAGTAATAATAACATTATCATAGCCAATCAGAAAATCTTCAAGAGATGTCAAAAAATAATCAAACTCCAACAATGACAAAGTGGGTTTGAGGTAAACATTACCTAAAATAAATTTAAAATTGTGATTTAAAGTAATTTCACACCATGTAGATTCACAAAAAGAAGAAGAAAAAGAAAGTTCTTTATAAAAAACATCTTTATGAAGAGCAATCAGAGTACCACCATCTCGAGAAATATTATCCATAGATCTGTCAGTTCGCAAAATACTGAATCTATTATCAAGAAAAGAACAATCAGGAAATTGTTGATTTAACCAAGTTTCTGTAAGTAAAATAAGATCAAAATGTTCTGTTTCAAAAAATTGTTTAATTTGAACACATTTAGTCCTCATACCTCTGACATTCATGTAAAAACAAGAAAGGCCTACCATGTTACTCACAAAGATAATGGAAACAACACAAATAAAACCAAAAAGAGAGAAAAAAAGTGATAAAGAAAAACTTTTATTGCCAGAATTTTTTCTAATCAACATTGATCTTTTTTCATATTACTAGTAATTATATTAAAAGTATGCAAATTATAAATGTTAAACAATTTACACAATGATTTATAATATTTCATCCCATCCTATTTTTATTTTTTAGAATTTGATACTGGATAAGATATTTATTTGGTATAATTTAATTTTTTTACCTTACTTTCAAGAAAATTGTGATTGTTTAGGAATTAAAAATGAGAGCTCATTTTATCCATTATTTATTCATATAGTTTTTGTAATATCTTTATGGTGTAGAAAGCAACAGTTTTCTCAATATCCTAATTGAAAATCTCAATTTAATTACTGTGCCATATAAAAGTAAATTTGCTATCTTTTTTTTTTTTTTGCATAACACTATTAAAAAAAACCTATCACTACTCAATGGCTTTATGTTTTAAAACAGTTTTTTTCTGTTTTACTTTATAGTTGCTTTGAAAATAATGAATATAGAACTATTTTATCTTCTTGTAAATATTTTGTTTTCATTTCTTTCTCTTTTATCAGTCTGAATTACATCATTGTATAAATTGTTAGATATTATCTTCATCTACTGATATCATGATTCCAGTACTTGTTATATGTCTTCTTTTTAAGTATAATCTTTTCTAGTATTCTATCATATCAATATTATCATAGTTGTATTTTATTAATGGCTATTGGATATAATTAGAAGTCTAATAATAGATTTCCATATACTCAGTTTAATGTTTAATTCATGTTCATAATATTTTTCTATTTATTAATTTAATATTATTATTATTATTATTATTATTATTATTATTATTATTATTATTATTATTATTATTATTATTATTATTATTATTATTATTATTATTATTATTATTATTAATTATTATTATTATTATTATTATTAATTATTATTATTATTATTTATTATTATTATTATTATTATTATTATTATTATTATTATTATTTATTATTAATTTAAATATTATTAATATTAATATTTATTTTAAGTATTGTTTGTTAAATAACATATTTGCAATAATTAAAACACTTAACATTACATGATCACCATTCTTTATGCTTACATGAGCTGTTAAAACAGGGGGTACTGTATGGAGAGTTTACCTCTGTGATATTTGTAGCAATAATCAATGGTAATAATTTAGTCATGTTTTAAAATTTTAAATATCAATCATTGTTGCCAAGCATTAAATGTAATTTTGTGTTCATTGTTAGCTGCAATTTATTGTATTATATAACTTCAAAACGTGATTCACTTCTTCATTAGTTTGTTTTTACAATTGATTTGTCATTAATAAGATAATGTTTAGTAGAAAATTTTCTTATTACAACTGGATTTTATTATGAAATAGAATTTTTTTATGAAGGTTATAATTTATCCCTGTTCTTAATTAATATTACCTGTTGTGTTTTTTTGAAGATCAAAGATATAACATTACATTTGTTTTTCATGAGTTCATCCATTCTACTTTTTGAATTTTAAATTATACTATCAGTATTTAGCATTAACTTTATAAAATATTACAATAAATTACAGAAAGATTAGCCATGTACAAAGAATTGAATACAATAAAGACTTTTATTTTATTTAAGATGACTTTTATAAATTTATTTTTGTATTTTTCCTTTAATTAAATGTGTGATTTTTTATTATCTCTTCTTACAAAGCTAAGGTACCATAAACTGTTCACTAACTCAGTTCAAATATCATCCTAATATCATCAATAAGCAGTATTCACAAAAATGCTTTTCCTTTATTAGAATCTATCCAATCTTTATCTTTTTATTTTCAAAGTTGTTTTGTGATCAATCTAACATCAAGAAATATAAATGTAAAACTCTATTTCTCAATAAACTTTTAAAAAAATGAAAAAGACCACTCTGTATCACAGTTATTTTTGCCTCTTTTCACTTGTGGTCTAAATTTACTCATTTTTCATAGCTATTTTGATTTAGCAGATCAGCTGGGTTTGAGAGACATGTAGATGTCTGAGAATTTCAGATTTCTCACTCGATAGATAATTTTTAAATAAGTGCTTGCCTTTGGGTTGGCATTTTTTAAGGTAAGGTGTCTGAACTTCGCCTGACCTCTTTCTCAGGTGCCAATGCATGTATTTTTGATGAAAGGTTTGGGAAGAGGTTCCTGACAGAGATATTTTAAGTGCTGATATACAGCCCAAGCATTTATCATAAAGCTTGTGAAATTTAGCAATCCTCATTATTTTATTAACAACAGGAATAGGGTCATGTGATCTATGACTCTTATTTTGACTACTGTTAGTATTCGATTATATGTTTTAGTTTAATCTATTATTAAAACTTTATAATGTTTTTAATTGATTAGTACTGCTTCCTATGCAATTATATATTATAATTACTCCTAAATTTCTTTTAATTCTTTATGCTATATCAAATATGCATTAATAATGTCCAATTTTGGAAAAAGAAAACTTATTCCAAACTAAATTTAACTTTTCATTACTTAATATAACTTATAATTTAGTATGAATGAGTATCTAACCAATAAAATTGTATATTTATGTGCACATTTTTATATTTGTTTACCAAACTATTTTTTCATTAAATCTTTACTAATGACCTTAATCTATGCACATTCATTAAGTCTAATTAAGTAAAGTCATATAAATTAATTTTTCTTAATTCATTTTATTAGATATTAAAAAATAGTAACATTTATTTTTATTATATATTTTTATATACTAAATAAATAATTCTTTTTATAAATTAAAATGGCATTTAAAAACAATTAATTATCATAATTTAATCTGTAAAAACGATATTTTTTTCACATTTGTCTATGACAGCACCTCCTCTTTGTATAAATTTTTAAAACTTTAATTAAATATTAATATATCAATTATTATTAAATATAGTTGATTAGTATAATCATTAAAATATTTAAAGATGATATTTGTAGTAGTTGTAATTGCAAGAAATGTTATGCTAGGAGTCAATACTAATAATTGGATTATCATACATGAATGGAGGCTACTGCTTAGAAGGTCTAGTTTAGCAAGAAATGCATTTTATGGGTCATCATGGTAGATAAAATTTATAATTACTAAGTGAAATATTTATACACAAGGAAAAGAAATCAGTTTGATTAATGACAATATTGAGGGTGTTTAATAATAACTAGCAAATTGATCTTTAATTTAAGTTGAAAATATATATCAGGCTAAAATGTTAAGTATATCTCTAGTCCTTAAATTATTAGTAATAATATTTAATGTATTATCTTATAGAATATATTGTCATATGTATAATTGCAAAAATATGGCACTTATAGGTGGAAATTATAGTAATTTGATATTGATACATACTGAGCAATGATAATAAGAACATATGAGAAGATGTAACCAGGATCAAATTAATGAATATTTTCAAACAAAAATGCATCTGAGGGTTATTTTATTTATGTGATTAAAGTATATGTAAGGAGAAGAAATTTATAAAGTATATTTAAGATATTGTGAAGTAGGATAAAAAGAATGGAATACAGTGTATTAGCCCCAAATACTTGGATTTAATAACAATTAATATGCGGTTTTTAGATTAAACTTAAACCATATTTGGGTTGAAAATAACATGATAAAGCTCTGTAGCTTTTAAATGGATAAGGTCTTAGGTGTGAGTGCTGGAAATTTTGCACTTGTATATTAAATTGTAAAACTGATATGGATAAATATTAGAGAATGTTAATATAGACAAAGTGAGAGGTTGTTAACCTGAGTCAATTGAATAACTGGTTTACTGAAATGAATCCTAGAAATAATTTATCTTATTCAAATGTCTTTATTTATGTGACTAAAGTATATGAATTCGGTCAAATTTATATTTACATTTAATAATACTACCTATAAAAAAAAAAAAGAATGGAATGTGATTAATGATATCACCTGAGTTTGTATTTAATAATTAATATAGTGATCTTTAAATCAGAAGTTTAAACTTATATTTAGGCTAAAATGACATGATAATTTCTAGACTAATAAATGAATAATAATAATCATTAAAGTATTACCTAAAGATAATCTATCATAGATGAATGAGAGAAGGTACGACCTTGTATATTTAAGTATAATTATTTGGCACTAATAAATGCTGAAGAAAAACAGTAAAGACAAGTGAAAGATTGTAGTCTTGAACAACTGACAATGCTTGTGAACATGAAGATTTTCAATGAGATTAAAGAATATGGAGGTGAATTAGAATTTACAATTATTTTTAAAATATTACACTTGGGGAAAAAAATGAAATTGGATTAATGATTTATGGGATTGTGTTTACTTAATAATTGATATATTCAAATTCTAAATCATAAGTAATTATAATAATTTTTAGTCTAATAAATGTTAATAATTATATTACTTATAAAAAAAGTTTTTCCCCACTATTACATATATTAATATTTATACATAATTTATGATAATAAAGTTTATTTTAGAATTAAAAAATAATTAATATTTATTAGATGATTATACTATCGAGTTTTCTGTTGAGATGAAAAGTAAATGAGAACATTACAATACTCGTTATTATGTTATCGTATATATATAGTGATAATGGTTGATGATGATGATGATGATGATGATGATATATAGTGAAAGAAAGTTGTACTTTAAATTGTAATTTGACATTGGTAAATATTCGACAAAGGTAGTGAAGACTTACCAATTCATATGAAGAAATTTATCGAGGAGAGGATTTATCTTTTTCAGATGTCTTCCACTTACTCAATTAAAATAACCGTAATAGAATAGAATAATTCCTATTTAAAAGAATATTTTATTGTTGAAAGAAAAAGTAATGAGTGCTAAAAATAAGTACATTTGGCATCTTAAAATTCATTTTTATATACAGACGTATATAAATTTATATTGACACATAATTTAACTTAAAAACTAAGGATTAGTCTTTTCATTAAAAATAGAGAAAACAATAATAATCTATTATTTATCATGTTTACACATTCTGCCGCCATTATTAAGGCTTAAACCTACATTTATATATGTAATATATACCAGGATTTGAACTCGACTTTCACACGCCCACTACTCTCAGTGCCATGTCATTGCTGACCATACAGATCACCACGTTGAAAAGATAAATAATCAACCAATATACGTATTTCATACTAAACCAGCAATCATCAGTTGGTCTAGATTACTATCCTCTCACATATATACAATCAGTGCTAAGCTTTATATTAGATAGCCAATCTTTAATACTTCATCGGACAGGTTTCAAACTGTTCCAACTCGCAACTCTTCAGCCTTCACTTCATTAATCTGATGATGGAACGTTCAAAGCACTTGTTGGTGCCAAGGTTATCATCCTACCTATATTGGCTTATAGTCATTCGGCCCCTCTATGTACAGGAGAATAATCTGTATACATACATATTCAAGGGATAGACAGACCTTTTATACACTATTTATATAAATTAATACATTCTGTATAACTTTTCAAATTACTTTCAATATATGTAAGAAAGATCACATCAACTACTATAAATATATATTATAAAACACTATTTCTTTTAAGCTTTAAATAAATAAAAGTTGTTATATAGCGCTAAAAGTAGCAATTGATTGTCCAAAATCTTTTGGATGCTATCATGAGAACTCCCATCCCAGTTGCTATCAACAAAAAGAATGCTACACTTGGATTACAAATCTCTAATGTTTTAACTTCACCTTAACACTTATTCTCCTCTTCATCACAACATTAATCTGAGTTAAGTTTCTGAGTCAAGAAACAGTTTTGTCTGAGCATTTGTCTACACAGAAGATGTGTTTAAAGGCCGAAGCTGAAATAAACCATCTGAGATTCAAACGTTATGATTAGATCTACTACTGGAAGAGTTGTAGCATTATGGAAATAAGTGTCGAAAGCACATCTGTAAAACATATGATATTCAAATATATAAAAAAATTATGAAAAAAATATGACTTTTTATATTTTAAATATTATACTTTTTTTATTAGAAGTATTATTTTTAGATAAATTTTTATATATATTAAAGTATATTGTTATTATTATATCAGGGAAAGGGGAGAAGAATACAAAAAATAAAATTATAATGAAGAAAATTTATAACGTTTCAGTTTCATAGTGTTTAATAATTTTTTTTTATTAAGTTTATGTTTATTTTTACTATCCTCTGTTTAATAAAAAGTAGATTTTTGCCCTTGATAATCTAACACGGACGTGATCACAGCCGAATACTCCAGAAAGTGAATTTTAGAAATGTCAAGTCAACAAAAATATAAAATAAACAAATACTAAAATTCAAGGATGGCAAAAAAACTTAATATTCAGTCATGTTATATAGAAATTATTATTATTTTTATTTTCCCGAAAAAAATGTTTATTTATTATAATATATGTACCTTTAACAAAACCTATATAACAAAGAGATATATTTATTAAAATTAGCTTTATAAGATAAAAATAATCTGGCAATTTATATATTACCGATAACCAATTTAGGTTGTGAATATTTTTTATGTATTATTTCGTTAAACTTAATAAATATTTAAGTCTTATATAAAAAAGTGACTATTTCTGTTTATAAGTGTTTTAATTAGGACCTTTTATTATTATTATCACATCCTGTGTATATCTAAGAGATCATATGTCTAAACATTTCATAAAGTGCTTCATAATAGGCTAATTTGTAGATTAAAATATTTAATTTAATTCTCATTTAGTTTACTGGTTAAAATTATTTGATAAATAGTGTTTCATTTGTTTAAAACTAAGTCTAGTTTTTTTTTTTAATAATATGTAAAGAGGTGCTTTATAAAATTTACGTATTGTCTCCCGTTACTCTTCACTGGTTTACGTGTGATATTTGGTCAAAGTATTAAAAGTATGGTTTTGCTGTTGTTGCAAATTATTTAAAATTATTGATGTTTGTGATGACCATATTGAACTGCACAAAATGATATTTAACATTTAATGATTAGTGTAAATTTATTAGTATAGAAATAAATGCATTCTTTCTTCACTAATAAAACAAACACATCTATTCAGCATTACAGAATTGAGTAAAATTATTAGATATAAAGAGTTTACAGTTTAAAAATATGTTTTGTAAATAATTTTTTTTAAATATACATGTAAAACATATTATAAGTGCAATTTAGTAATGGGGTGGAAAATCATGTGAATGTAGAAGACTGTATATGGAATCTGATTTAATTTACCGCTGAAACTAAAGTTGATAATGCTGAATAAAGATTTATTATCATCAGCGGTTTCCTTATCATCATCATCATTATTGTGCTTTGAGGGTAAAACTTTATTAAGATTCAAGGGAGAGTTACATGAATTACATATGAAAACATAAGGTCTTAGAGACAAATTACTACTGATATTACATATGCAATGGGAGTTTACAATCTTACATGTGATAGAGAAAAATGTAACCTATAGATAATTGAAAGAAGAATGATCATTACATAACAAGACATATGTGTCAAATTAGGTTTACATAGAATTTTTTAAATGGGATCTTGACAAAAATACATGGAAGCACTATGAAAGTAGGGGAAAAACATATATGGAGTATGGGGTTCAAGTTGGTGTGACATTAGATATAGATTGCATATAAATTGGACCTATGTTGGTGGGAAGGATTCTAGTTTTCATGGCTGTCTTACTGCTCATGTATTCTATACAGATTTACAAGTGTGAGAAAACATGAGTTTTTTAGATACAATTTTGGTACATAAAATTACATATGCAGTAAAGGGTTTACAATTTCTTATGATGAAAAAGGTGATTTACAGTAGTTGGAAGCATAATAATTGTTGAATAACAAGACACATATTTCAAATTAGGTTTAAACAAATTTTACCCCAGGCATTAAAGAATAAAAGCATGATATCACATGAGGATATTAGATTAATAAACTTAGGGAAAGGTGGACAAGTTGTAGTTCCAGTAATTTGTTATTGGTTAGTGAGCTTTATGGGTAAAATGTAAGCTAGGATTGTAGTGTTCGTGTGTGGTATTTAAAGAGTTCATTTGAGGTAGGTTGGTGATCTTACTAACTTCTTTGGATCGTGCATTGATGAGATGGGTGTACAGTGTTACTCTCAGGTGGTGCAGTACTTATTCCAGGGTTCATCCTAGTGAGCTACAAGTTCATGTGTGGTAGGCACTTGGGCTGGTTTGAGATTCCAGAGAGTAGAGTGTTGAAACAGTAAGATTAGGTATTCGAATCTTAGTTTCCACTGTTTTCTGTCAGATCTCACCTGACAGTCTATCCTTAGAAAATTTAAATTTTTAGGTATCGAGATTATGTGTGTAACAATATGAAAAATATGTAAAAATATGTAAAGTTAAGCATAAACACACACACATTTCGATCTCCGTTAAAGGCAATAAATAGGGATAAATTAATATAATTTAGATTTCTTTAGTTATATAATTTTTATAATTTTAATCATTTATTTTGGATTATAAAGTTAAGTATTTATTGCTTTGTTTAAATTTTGTTTAATAATAATTCTAAAAAAATCTGATGTAATATTTAATTAGCGTTAAAATAATCTTATGTTTCCTTTTATTCATTTGAGACTTAAAAGCATCGGTCCAGTGATAGATAATAGATTAATTAAAAGAAAAATTCCCAAAATGTATTTAGTAAATGTAAAAAGTAAACAATGAATGACAGCTTTCTTTAATTAAAAACAACAAAATGTATTGATTATCCTCAGGGCAGATTAAGTAGAACCTAAAAGATATCTTGACAAAATGTGAAAGATCAAGATAAAAAAGAGACCATCTTGAACTTGTAGGAGACATTCACTTAACTTGGCCTCGATCACACAGTATCCAGAATAATAAAAATAATTTGTTCCTGCCAGGTATGACCCCGAGTAAACACTGATTATTCTCCATCGGGAGATAGCCTATTGAATCTTGAACTTCCATTTCCCATCATAAATTAACCATGAAGATCTGCCCCTGAAATGAAGTAAACTGCTGTGAAAGTAAAAATGAAACGTCTAAGCCAAAGAAAAAAGGAAATTACCCTCATGAACTGTTACTTTAGTGGACTCGGAAAACTTCTTATAAAACAGGCCCAATCTGTGTTCCAAACTCTGATATATGTGCTTCGCTGTAATGTATTCATACTACTTATCTAAATTATAAAATAAACTACCATATTTACACTAAACTGAATAATTAACCAGCTGTGTAAATTTCTCTACTTAAGAAATCTAGACTACTCTCATTCTATCTTGGGTGTGTATTTTTAAATCTACATTTTATCTATATTTATTATTTAATTATTGCATGCTCATAATTATCTCAATTTTCAAAGTTTAGAATTTAAGATCGTTTGAAACAGTGAATCTGTGTCACGATTTTCACATTAATATGACTTACGTCGGTCCGAGGCAGAGACCAGCCTGACATTCTTATTTCCTTAATAGCTCACTTTCATATAGAATTGACACGCATTCAGTGCATCTTTTATTGTAATGCAGGGTCTACTACTTCGTAAATGGCTGTCATATTAGTTGTAAGATTTCCCGGATTTATATATGTTTTGTATTTATTAAATCTATATGAATCGTTCTAGAAAATCACATTTCTTTGAGAGTCTCCAGAGTTCTTGAGTAAATGTTGGTAATGCAGAGGGCCCAGTCAGAAATCTATTTAAACCTCATCATAATCGTTTATACAGTATACATGTGTTACGTTGTAGAGACGCATTGATGACCCATTCCGCCATGAGATTTCAGGATTCTTTAGGGTTGAAATTAACCCCAGTCGTCCTACACAAGCTGGCATAATGGGGTGCTCCATAGGGACCTGGACCATGTCATGCAGTCAGCTGGCTTAAAACTGCGACACGGACCGCTTGTCCCCTTGGTTATGTTTATATGACACATTAATAAATCAGGCAGAAGCAGAGACCAACCTGACACTCTTTATATTCCCATTATCACGGCATTGCAGTTTCAATATACTGCCATTCCATATCATCATTTCTATAAGCGTACCACTGTTCCTTTACTTAATTTTATTATTCTATATATCCTCCACCTCTGTTATTATCTTCATAAATCACTCTCAAATAAATGTGTGCCCTTAGTTATAAATAAATATTTTAATTAAATATAATATGAGGTGTCTGCCATTACTAGCTTTATATCCCATACTTTAGACTCTTGCCTTGCAAAGGTATAAATCCTCCAGGCATACATTAGGAAAATACTCACTCGAGAATTTTAGGTAGCTAGATTTACCACCTTCAAATAAATGTATTCACTTTGTAAACATTACAGTATCGAAATACCGCTACTGAAATCACTCAATATAAAATAATGTCTAAATAAATAAATGTATTCTTTAAAATATAATCATGTCACAAATCTCACTACTAAAGCTGTTAGTCCATAAAATATTATTAGTAAATGTTTTATTAAAATGTGTGAATAAATAATTTTAAACTATACGTCTGCAGTTACGTTTCATTTATTCGATATCCATTGTATATAATATTTCCTCGATTATGTAAATATGAATGTTTAATTAATATTAGTTTGATTATTGGCTAACTCGAGAATAAAATCATGAGTCTCTTGCACATCCCTGACCACTGTGCCTAAGGAAATCTTCATTAATGTCGCATCCTGGATGCAGTTGTTTCGTGGATTGTATTGTGGAACCGATAAACTATGTTTGAACTCAGTACCACGGGTGGCTTCGCTATCGATGGTGCTGCTGTACTGTATGGTGGTCGAATTCTGCACTATGTTTATGAGTCACACAGTTTTCTGACCGTTACAGTGTAAGGGACACAGGGAGCAGTTGGAATCTGTGGCTACTATAATGATGGACTTGAAGGAAATGTCTTAAATGATGCAAAATATTCCCTGCAGCATGGTAATAATAAATTTTTACAAATTGTTGTCAGCATGTCAAGCAACCACATCTTAAAGGGGGGATACAATCTTGTGTTTTAAAGCCAAGTTGGTGACCAAATACTTCAAATTATTATTATCATTATTGCTACTTCTACTACTACTACTACTAGTAGTAGTAGTAGTCATCAGAGAAATTTGTAAATTGTTTATTTTTGAGTTTGTCAACTTTAGATAGTGTTACAGATAAAATTTGTCAGGATAATGACTGTTTTTAAGTCAATAGTAGTTATTAGAATAGTGTAATCAAGAGTTAAATATTCCTAGACTGATCATCTAAAAATAACTCTGCTTGATGGATTTGAATATGTTAGACAACCATTTGTTGCTTGAATGTTATTTAACTTATTGATAAACTGATCATTTGACTATTTAATTTGGGAAATCTCAGAATATTTTAAAAACTATTCTTCACTAAAGATAATTTGGCACAGTTTTCCATTTTCTATAACTTTATTTTAATCTTTGGAAATTTAAAATATAATCAAAAAATTTATTATAAATATTGATGATGGATAGTGCAAAACATCACTTCACTTTCTTTGCTTACATTTGACATATGCTTCACTAGCCATATTTAAGTCTATAACAATACATCTAAGGTCTACTAATTACTGAAGATTACACTAGATGGCTCTAGAGTAAAGTAAATAATGGCTTGTACAAAGATAATGCAAAAAAGGCCGGTGAAAAAAGATTATTTGAAATAACTTAGAATGGAAATCTGGTTAAACAATGATAAGCATAATGGAAAAAAATAATGTGGAAAAGTCCCACACATTTTAGTAAAAGAACTTATTTTAAAAATTTGAAATAAAAAAAGAATATTGTTAAATATTTTGTTTGAAGTATTGTTTGAAATAGACAGAAAATTGGAAATTAAAAAATTGATATGTGTTTGAAAAGAAATAAAAAAGGTAAACGGAGTAGTTAGATTAGAAGTGACAGAATTTGGGGGGGGGGGGTGAAAGAAAAATTGAATTGGTATTTTCTGATTAAAAAATGAGGGTAGTAAAAAGTATATGCAAATAATTATAAACGATAATTAAAAATTAAATATATATATATACATATTTAAAAAAAATAATATCAACAAAAAAAATAAAATATAGCATACTTATAAAGATTGAAAGAAATGAATTATTATGATATGTTATCCTGTAGATGTACATTTTGAATTTCGAGTATAAACTCAAACTGAAAGATATTAAATTAAGCGTTATATTTCATTTCATATATATACGTTGTAAGAAATTACTAGAAGTAAAACTAAAAATCTAGGAACTATTTGTTAAAAAATATATTAATGATTACATGATTGATCTGAACATTAATCATTTGCTTTTTTGTTGAACAATTAAAAAATGTAGATTTACATATAAATACAAATATTATTTAAATTAATGTGTAGATTTACTATCAATACTTGATGAGTTTGTAAGTGTAATCTCTTATTATGTGTTATTTTATAAAGTATCATTAACAAACTTTTTTATTAATTCATCCACAGTATTCTCATATCAGAAGTTAGCCCTCCTGGAAATGTGTTACCTGGTTCTTATAAGGTTAAATATTGGACCACAGCAGTAATGTTTAAGTTCTCCCGCAGAAAGATACCTTAAAAAACAAAGTCTTTATGGTTACTGTTCATAATGTATCACTACTTCAGAAGTTGTAAGAAATTCCTTAGCCTACCATTAGATATTGTGAAGGAGTATAAAAAGATCATTTAAAACTAACTGTTTTAATGCATTGCTGAAGCAAATGGAAATTTTAAAAATTAAATCATAAATTTCAATACAGTAATAATATTAAATATTCTAAATATATAAATATGCAAACTAACTTCAATATTTCATAATAGTTTGTTTATGGTTCTTAATAATTTTAATCGTAAACTCATGAGATATAATTATCTAATCAAATTCCACATTCCTGCTAATATAAATACTATTTAATATATATTATCAAAATGGAAATAAATTAAATCCACTATATTGGACCTAATTAACTCTCTCAAAAACCAGAGATACCAAATTAGTCCCACCTCCATTCCTCACAGGCACTCTGGGTGGAGCCTCCAACCCCCATCCTCCTCAGCCTCTGTCATAGGACTCAACCATTTAAATGTTTAACACTCCATATGGTGCTTAGTTCAACGAAGACATGCATCCTGAGACTGGCTTGACCCATACATCCCTTTCCACTCTCCCATTCCTCTTTCACATGTATCCTTCCCTCTTGCCTATGTTTCTCCTGAAATTTCAATTTACCATATAATTACTACCTTGTAAATCTTTTCTCTAACTGTATTTGTTGTTTTTTTTTTGTGTGTTTTATGAATAAACTTTCATCACTGAGAAAAAAAAATTATAACAAATAATAAAAATGATATGCAACATATATATATATATATAAACACTATCTTATTTTTTGCCTGTTCTATAGTCTTCTTTAAGCTATGGTATAATTACAAATTAAATAAAATACAAACATTAATAAAAAATACAGATAGTATTATTAATAAATTAAATAACATAAAATTAACTAGAAATCAAAATATTTTTACACTGGATATTGAAAAATTGTACCCAAGTATTCCAAGACTTAAAAGTATAGAAATATTAATAAAACATTTAAATTAATATATAAATGATATAAACATAATAAATATCATAAAATAGGGTTTAATATTAATATGTAACAGTTTACATTTTAAATATAATAATGAATTTTGGAATAAATATAAAAGTTGGGTTATACGTTATGTAATTAGTGGGTTAACGTCATCAATATTTATAAATGAATTAGAAACTATTATAATTTAAAAAAGATTAAATAGTCAAGATATATTAGTCAAGACATTATTACTCTAGATATGGTGATGATATTTTAATTATTAGTAATAAAAGAGCTGTGAATAACATTTATAAAGATTTTAATGACAATATATATATAATATTAAATTTACAAAAGTAGAATTTGAAGATAAAATTAAATTTTTAAATATAAATATTCACATAGATAATGATAATAAAATTATATTAAAACATTTTATTAAAGATGATAAACCTAAAGCATGTGCAGTTGAAAATGCGAAGGTAGCGACCTCTGCAGGTCTTATACCACAAGCTTAAGACCTGTAGAGGTCTCTACCTTCGCATTTTCAACTGCACATGCTTTAGGTTTATTGCCTTAATAGATATTACTTATGTAATCAATGTGCATTAAATAAATTTATAATTACAACTTTATTAAAGATGATAAATTAAGAAAAATTATTCCTATAGATTCATAACAAGAATGGGTACAGAAAATGGCAGTTATTAAAAATTTTAATTATAGAATTGATAAATATAATATAGAAAAATGTAGCTTATTTACAAAAGAATTAATTTATTAAATTATATACAAATTATGGATACCACCCTAAAATTATTAAAAATATATTTTTTAATTCTAAGAAATATATAGTTAGTGATAACATCTTTATGCAAAATAATTATAATGATGATAATAACAATAGTTCAAATAAGAAATGGATCAAACTTTTATATTATCTTAAAATTTATAATACATTAATAAAAAAACAAAGGTTATATTGATAAGCACATAAATATTGGATGGTTTAGATAAATTAATATATAATTATAAAGTAAGAAATGATATAAAATACAAAAAGGAAATGGTATATAAAATTAACTGTGACCTTTGCAATGTGATTAGCTACAGTCATACAGGGAAGCCATTGAGAGGTAAGAACCAAAGAACATAACAATGCAATTAATAAATGAGGTGATAAATCTGCTTTATACATTCATTATTTAACATATGGACATAAAATAGATGCTACAAAAATATTAAACTTTTAAATTACATTAAAAATTCAAAAAGAACACAAATATATGAAACATATTACATTAAACATAAGTTAAATAATTGTATGAATATTTACAAAACTTCAACAAATTTAGTTAACAATTGGTCAATAAAAATTAAAGAAAAATTGCATAAGATAATATCTATAAAGTTGTATAATGTATTTATTATTTATATAGTTATTTTATATCGTCAATTCTTTGAAGTTATATTAGATCTCTATATGAAGATTTTATTCTATTTTACTGATATTTTATTTTGTTGTTGTTGTTATTTTATTTCCATTATGGAAAAATAGATGAATGAGAAAGGTAATGTGGTATGCAAAAGATTTGGATAAAGAATTTATATCAGTATATGTGCAAAAAATGGGATGATTGTGTTACAAGGATTGTTGAGTGTTATAGTGGTAAGAAATGGGATAAAAGAATAGATTTATTAATAAAGAATGGGAGTTAGAGAGATGGATAACTAGTATGGAGAGTAAAAAGAGTTTAAATATATATAGAAGTAAACAGAATATTAGGTGTGGGTTAATATATGATAATAATAATAAAGTAGTTTATTGTTTAAGGCTCGAATGGGATCTTTAGCAACAAGATAATATACATGTAAATGGAAAAATATGGGTGATTTAGTCTGTAAATTGTGTAAGGAAGGAATAGCAAATATTAGGCATCTGTTAATTGAATGTAAATGCTTAAAAACAGAAAGGGTACAAATAATGAAGTTATGGAAGAATAAATATGAAAAAAGTGATTATACAGAAAGTGGATTATTGGGTTTTATGCTGGTTTGGGAAAAGATAAGGGGGATTTAAATATAAAGACCATAGAGTTGACAAAGATTATGTTGTGGAAATGGGATAGAGCAAAATATGGAAAAACTTAGAGTGGGAAATAGAAAATAAAGTGGCTAACAGGTTTCTCTGGGTATAATTGCTGAGATATTCCTGACTCCATTTAAGGAGAAGCCACAGTACATCACATCACATTAACATTAAAATAAATTATTAACATTTGAAAACGATAAGAAACCATGTGCTGAAAAAGGCTTTTTATGTAGAATTATTATATATATATATTCACACATTATATAGCTGTTGTATATGATTTTTCTTATTTGTTATAATTAATATATATTGTAACAGTGTAGATCCAATTGCAGTTCAAATTAATTGAGTTACAAACCTGCATGGTTAAGGAGGCTTAATAAATATTCTAATATATTGCCATGTATATACTAGACATAATATACATTTAACTTAATTAAAGGAAAAAAAGATCTATAGAGTTAACCATATTAAATCTTTAATAAATAAATTGTACTATGTAAAATTACTAACAATAAAATGCGTATAAAATGCGATAGTAGGGACCTCTACAGGTTCTAAACCACAAGCTTACTCTTTGGAAGAAAAGAGTAAGCTTGTGGTTTAAGACCTGTAGAGATCCCTACTATCGCATTTTATACGCATGTGCTTAAGGTTATAGCCTTAATGAATATTACTTACGTAATCAATGTGCGTTTAAATAAATTTATAATTATAACAATAAAATGATAACTATTGTAATGTAAGGGAAGAAAGAAAAATTAGTTTTAGTGTACACAAATGAATTTGATTTATGTAGTTTAAGAAAATATATATTTTATAAACCTTTTAGATTTGGCTGTTGGAGGAGGTTTAAAAAATAATTTGGCATTTCTTATAGTAAATTGAATGGCAAAATATGTTATCAATTATAAAACATTAAAATTGAGAATGTTATGGAATAAATTTCAAAGTTTGGTCATAATTTTCTTTTTTTCTATCAATACCATAAATAAATTAAAAAGTATTTATTTTATTATATAATCATTTATAAAGTAATTTAAAGAATGAAGAAAATATTTATAAAAAATATGCTTTTGTAAATAAATAGATATTAAACCTTGTAATTAGATTTTGATAATTATAGTTTTTGATAAATATCCTGATATAAATATAGATTTGATTGCATGTTAGGTCTTAAAAAAACACATATTGTGAGAGCATATAAATGACTGAAGAAGACTGTTTTTTACAGAATAATTTGGGGAGCCATACTTTGTTGACTGTTTTAAAGTATTTTGCAATACTCCGTTTATCAAAGCAAGTATAATGATATTAGCTAGTGGACATCTATTTAGCATGAGTCGGTAGAACACTTTAACCACACTGGTCAAAAAATCTGTAATTATGCAATTCAATTACACAAATACTGAAGTTTTTTAAATTATGTTATTAACTGCTTTAAAGAAGAAAACCATGCCATAATAAAAGAAGTGGATTCTGATGTAAGATCTACTATATATTTTTAGTAGAACCCATCTACAGTGTTTACCATTGCCAAAGCCCAAAGTGGATAATCACAAATAGAATAGGATTTATAGAGACTATCAATAAAGATGTGTGTATAAATAATGAATATATTATATCTACAGAAAACCATTTAAATCTTTAAAAATTTAAGACATTTGGTAAGATCTTAACATATGATATTTGCAAAGACATGTTTTAAATCTTTAAAAATTTAAGACATTTGGTAGGACCTTATCTTTATATTTATCCATATGGCCTTAAGTTTTAATATTCATAATTATTTTTTCTTCTTTTCAATATTTTGCATTGTATTTATTATATTTAAACAACAATTTTATATTATATTTATTTATTGCAAATATATTGTTACTTGTGTTTTACAAATTTAGTTTGTTTTTGCTTTTGAACTCAGTCCAAACATATATATCCACTGATCCTGAAAGATTACCACAGTCCACTGAGGGATATTCAGGAATAACAGTAGTAATTTAAATCAGTGACAATCAGCAGTATTAAGTATTCTAAAAATAAACTTCATATTTAGAAAGTTTGGTACCTTAAGATTCAATTTAAATTGAATCTAGAAAAAGAAATTAAAAATACTTGAGAATAATTTGGTAGGTTAAGGGTTATTTGATCATTATCATTATTATAGTAATGGTTGCCTTAAATATAAATATAGGTGATTTTGTTAATCAATTCTAATTATTTGTATTCGCTATATTAATTACTTATATCCCTTACATTAAATTTATAAAGCCTAATTTCAATCCTTTACATTTGTTGCACCATTATACAGCATAAACACCCCCTCACTTCTGCTCAACTTCACTTTAGCAGAGTTATATATTATCCTAAATAATAGAGTATGAATAAATTGTGAACATAGTAGTGGAATGTATTACTATAAGTGGTATGCAATACATGTATCTAAATCAACTTTAAAGTATTTGAAATGAGAAGTAAGATTGGCATTTATATAAAAAAAAAACATTTTATTAAAGCAGTAGTTTGAATCTAGGTATACAGGGAATTTTTAATAAGCAGTGACATAATTATATAAAAATGATTAATGAACATATACCATGTTATACTACAGAGGATTGCATAGGAAGAGCTGAGACTGATGTGTTTATTTAGTGATAATCTATAAATAAAAATATTTAAGTTTGTAGCAAACCTGAAAAAAGAGGACAATTAAAATAATAATTAGGACAATCATTAAGAGTATAATAGAGCATACAAATAATAACACATTCAATAACAAGAAGGAAGGAAGCACAATTAAACATAGAGCATCAACTATACAAGAGCCAATACATCTAATGGAACCAGAGCTTGTAGAGCATAAATTTATTCAGACAGTGGAAAAGCCTTCAGAAGATAAACCAGGCATATTAAATATTGAAATGACATGTGTATATGTGAAGGAAATTATACAAAAAATATATAAAGAAATGCAACAGAAAAAAATCAAAAAATGCTGTAAATAAATGCAACTAGAAAATGAAGAAGTTTAACAAGAAAAAGATAATGAATTTAAAAGAAAAAAATGAGATAACAAATTTGAAAAAAAAGAGATAAAGAATTTTAAAAAAAGCAACAAAAAAAGAAATAATGAATTTGAAGAAAATCAACAAAAAAAAAATAGTGAATTCAAAGAAATGCATCAGGAAATAAAGGAAAAATTTCAGGTGGTAAAATAAAATATAAACAGCTTGTGCTTGGAAATAGCAGGTCAAATACAATAGCAAATATAACAGAACATGGAATCAATAGAAAGAAAATTACCTACTGATTTATAGAAAATGGTCCAAAAATCTATTGAGTCAAGCAAAAATAAAATGCAGGAAAATGTGCAAGACATAATAGGAAGAATATAAAAACTGTAAATGAAAAAGGAAGTGAATGAGGGCTTGAATTTAGTTAGGGAATTTTAAATGGATGATTTAAAAGAAGTAAAATTTTGTAATGAAGCTATAAAAGTGAAAATCCAAATTCAATCATCTATGATGTGACACATTGTTGTAGAAGAGATTTTACAATATGAATTGTCAGAGGACTCTAAACCTGAAAATGTTAAAAGCATATACAAAATAAATAGAAAGTAAAAGTCAAGAACTTAATGAAGTAAATATTTAAAAAAAAAACTATTATAAGGAATACATTAGGGAAGGCTTTGTGTGATAGCATGTTACAACATGAGTAGAAGGTAATCTTAATGGTAATAAAATTAAGGATTTTTCAGATGAGTACCAGAGTTCATTGTTTCAAGGAATTTATGTGGTTTTGCCCATTAAGCTAGAAAATCAATTCTGCTGAGTGACTGTCAAAAAGAGAGATGATGAAGAGAAATATATACACAAAATTAAAGATAGAAATGCTCTATATAGTAAAACCTATAGAAAAAGGCTAAATAATATAAGATCAAAAAACCTAAAATGATCTAAGAGTGATCTAAGTTTAACTTAACTGATTACCTTTGGCAGCTCAGCAAATTCCATTATCATTGCTGAGACTGAAAAATAAAGTGGAAAAGTGAAAAAAGAGAAAAGGAAAATTCACTTCAGAATGAAGAGAATATTAGATTTTTGGGAGCCATATGAAATGATATCTCCAACCTGAAAGAAATACCTGGAGAGAGGTAAAGTTTGATTTTATGGAGATAAAGAGTGGCCTATTTTCATTCTAGATCTGTTTAAAAGAATAAATAATTTAAGGAAAAAATAAATTTTAATATGATAAAATTTAAAATAACAATACTAAATGTGAATATTAAAATAGGAAAATGTAGACAAATTTATTCCAAAATGAGAGATTATCAACTTGCTAGAAAGCAAAAGTGACTTTAAAAATTTGATAAATATATAGTTAAATAAATCCAAGTAATTATGATAATTTCTGCAGAGATTGGGTGAAATTTTTCTGTCAAAGTTTGTTTAGATATGATAAACTTCTAATGAGGGATGAAAATTTGATCATGCATATAAGATACTATGCTGTCATGTGACTTTTTGGAAGTGTATATATCTCCTGCTGCAACACATTTTTTTCAATTGCTCTACTCACTGGCCTGTAAACTCAGAAACAAAGTGTGATTTGAATATTTGTTGCATTTATTAGCCTCTAAGTCTCAAAAAAGAGCAAGACTTCATATATATTAGTATTATATTAGATTCCTTGTGACTTGTAAATAGCTAAATAATATTAAAACTGTGGTAATTCTTCTGTGATTATGTTTCATTGTACATCTTAACGTCCTATGGTTGATTTTTTTTTATGAATCTTAGACATGAGATCCTATTCATTCCTTTGATAGTTGAAAGTCAGTCAAATCTCTGAACAGTGAAATCATGACATATGTATTCTATTTAGTAATGATAACAGAAATAATAGAGGAATAAACTGAAATTAAATTTTGCATTAGATCTAGAAATGAGAAATGAAAGGGTATCCTGTTCCATTGTCTCATTTTTAAAAGAAGGGGAATTGTAACTGTGCGATTTGATCGCAATTTGAATTAATTGTGTACAAAGCTGCATAGTTAAGAAAGCTTAACAAATACTCTAATAAATTGGTCAAGCGTTGTTAGCCGAGAGGTCAGCGCAGTCGCCTTGCAAGCAAGTAGTTGTTTGCAGACGGTTGTGGGTTCGCCTCCCGGTCGATGCTATGACATATGGAAAAAAAAATACTCTAATAAATTTTTGTGTGTACATGTGTGCATACTAGATATAATATACACATAACGTAAGTACACTGGTTTAAGAAATTAAACGGAAAGAGATCTATAGAGTTAATAATATTATTAAATATTTAATAAATGAGATGTAATAAGTAGCATTATCAACAATAAAATAATAATTCATGTAATGTAAGGGAATAAAGAAAAATTAGTTTTAGAATGTACAAATGAATTTGATTTGCATAATTTAATATATATATATATTATGACTCTTTCAGATTTGCCTGCTGGATAAGGAGTTAAATAAACAATGTGTCCTTTCTAACAGTAAATCGAATAACACATCTAAATATATTATTAAAAATTATAAAGCATTAAAACTAAGAAATGTATAGAATAAATTTCAAAGTTCAGTCATAATTTTTTTTACTTCCTATCATTACCGTAAATAAATAAAAACTATTTAATTTATTATATAATCATTTATAAAATAATTTAAAGGATTAAAAAAATATTTATAATAAGACATGTTTTTGTAAATAAATAAATATTAAATTTTGTAATTAGGTCTTAATGATTATGTTTTTTTTGATAAACATCCTGATATAAATAAATATAAGCTTGATTAACATGTTAGGTGTTATAATAATCTCATACTAGATATATATCTGTGAATTGAGTATAAAGTTATTAATAATGACTAATAAGTATTATAATATAAGATGAATTTATATTGAATAATTTTAAATATTGTATATTTTTTAATGTGTCATAGCATCGGCCGGAAAGCGAACCCGCTAACCCGGGACAACTGCTTGTAAGATAGCTGTGCTGACCTCTCGACTACCAACACTTGACACTAAATACTGTATTTTTACACATAACTGCACACTTTTTTAAAAAAAAATTAGAGTGAAAAAATGGGATATGTGTTATTTGCATATAGTATAGAGAAAATTGGAAATTTTGCTTATCATCTTTTTATTATTAGAAATAATATTCTTTATTCATTCTTACAATAATTGTTTTAAAAATCTAAAATTTTTACTGAAAAATCAGATGCATGGTGCATGCATGTGTGTGCAAAATGCATGAAAATATGGTAATTAAAAAGTTTTTAATATAATACTAACATATTAAAATTTATAATTTATGAGTAAATTTAAAATTAATTGTATAAATGTCGTAAAAAGTATTATATTTATTTAGCTTTATTGTTTTTATTGTGTATTCGTTTTATGGGATTTTTTAATTTTATATTTATTATGTGTTAGTCATAAGCCAAGGCTGCTGTTGGCATCTGAAGTCCCAGTAGTTAAGAATCTTCTGATTGCAAACCCAGGCTGCCATTTGATGATGACTTTTATTTAGGGATTTGCAACTACAAAGGCAAAAATATTACAAGCACAAGTGGAGTAAGATTCATTATAATAAAAGGTGGAAGAACAACATTGTGAAGATTGATGGTCTCCCAGACAGAATGGAGAATTAGTTATTCAACAAAATGATAGATACCAAATGCAGATAATTTAAGTTTATGCCTCAAGTTGTAATTGTGATAAAGAATTAGAAAATTTTTATATAGATTTACAGAAGGCTTTCTATCAGACTAAAAAGCATTTTAAAATTACTATGGGAGACATTAATGTTGGAATTAGTAAACAACTGAAAGACAAAGGCAATATGAGTAAATTTGATTATGGTGAAAGGAGAAAGAAATGAGAGAGGACATAGACTTATGGAGTTTGCAGAAAAAAAAACAGCTTAATATTATAAATTTATTCTTTGAGAAAAATGTTAAATGGAAATGAATATGAAAGCATCCAAATGAAGATACAGCAGAATTGTATTATATTTTGACTAACTCAAAATATGTACTTCAAGATTGTAATGTTCTTAAGAAATTAAACACAGGAAATGATTGTTGACTGGTAAAATGTAAGATATATATTAATACAAACCTAGAGAGACAAAATTATTATAAAAAACAGTATTCATAGTTGATATTCCTAACTTTCAGAAATATCCCAGTAAATTAAATTAGAGTTTGCAAATCGTTTTCAAATATTAACAGATTTTGAACATAGTTCAGATTTGGACAAAATGATTAGGAAGATAACTGATGCACTTTTAAAAATCACAACAATGATAGCTGGTATAAAAAAGCAGTAATTGGCCAGTAAATTTTTTACTAAGATGATAGTTTATGAAGAAAAGAAGGAATATGAAAATAGATAAAAATAATACAATAAGAAGGATTGAATATATAGAATTTTGAAAAATATTATGAAAAATAGTTAATAATAATATAAGAAAATATAATTGTGAATTAGCAAGGAAATCTCTAGAAGATAATAAATGTCTCATAAGTGTATAACAACATATTGGTATTAGTAGAAAATTAATTTCTGCAATAAGAAAAAAAGATGAACGCTGACATTATGAAATGTGTAGTTTTATCTAGAATTATATATAAAGAACATAAAAAAGTATTCCCTATAACTACTATATCATCTAAATTGCCCTAGATTTTAAATAAAGAAATGAGAAATGCAATTAAATCTACGAAGAAGGGAAAAGCTCCAGGTAATGATGGAATTTATAATCGATATCTTAAAAGAATCTAAATTGTTGGCAAAGGTAAATTCCAAATGTCTAAATAATAAGGATGTCACAAATGATTGGGTGAATAGACTGTTAATATTTTAAAAAGATGATAAAAAGATATTTGAAATTACAGAGCTATCAGTTTTTAATCAATTCTGTACAAAAAGATTTCCATCATAATTACAACTCATCTACAGTAAACTAAATTTTAACCAACCAAAAGAACACAGCTTCAATAAAATGGATCATATTTAAGTATTGATAGAAGTTATTTAAAGGAATAAATATGAGTCATTACTATGTCTTATATTGGTAAATTATGAAAAGGCATTTGATTGATTCTATAAGCATTTTTTTTTTTTTTTGGTGATTAAAGCATTGGATCATGAAAGTATAGACTTAGGTTATTGTCATATTCTGAAGAATATTTATAAAAATACAACAGCAATGATTAGATTATATAATGATACTAGGAAGATTAACTTTGAGAAGGATGTATGACAGGGTGACTCCATACCCCCAAAACTTTTTCAGCAGTTTTGCAAGAAGATTTTTATGGATTAAAATAAGTGCCTAAATGAATAAAAGTAAACAGAAGTTATTTAAGTCATCTAAATTTTTCAGATGTTGTAATTGTTTTGCAAATAATGTTTCAGAACTTAATTTTTCAAGAGTTATTAGATGAGAGTAAGAAAGTGACTAAAGGAACATGTTAAAAAGACTAAAGTAATGTTCAATAAATTATCTCAAAGGAAAGAAATAATATTTGATAATTATGAGTTAGAAGAAGTTAAAAACTACAAATACCTTGATTAAATTATTATTACATATGGAAACATAATGGATAAAATTAATCAGAATTAAACTAGGTTGGAGTGCTTTTGGTAGAAATATGCTAATATTAAAAGAAAATATGTCATGTGTTTAAAAAGAAAGATTTTTAATAATAGCATTTTACCTGTTCTTGTTTATATACCTGAGATTTGGTCACTCAACATAAGAGAAATACAGAGATTTTGGAATAGTCAATGAAGTATATAAAGATTGTCAGGTGTAACTAGAAAAGAATGAAAATGAAATATATAGGTGAGAGAACAAATCATTGTTACTGACATCCTTGAAAAAATTAAGAGATGGGAGTGTAATTGGACAGGAAATCTTACCAGAAGAGATAATAATAATTGGACGTTTAAAATCTTAAATCAGATTCCAAGAGACTATAAAAGACCTAGAAAGAGTCCATGTGTGAGATGGATGGATGAAATAAGAAAGTGTTCTGGAGCGATGTGGAAAAGAGAAATGAGAGATAAAAGAAACTGGATTAAGGTTGCAGAGACCTTATCTTTGCAGTGGATTGATAATGGTTGAACATGATGATGATGATATAATTATTGCAAAAATTGTATCTTAATAAATGTATAAAAAGTTAATATGGCATTTTTAGCAGTTAGTAAATTAATGTTTATTACTGGATTTGTCTATCAATATTAGATATTTTTCATTTGCTTGTATATATAAGTAGGTTTGCCTCATATATAGAATATCTTAGAAAATGTCCTGGTTAACATATAGATGAAATAAATTCTGACAGTCTTCTGGATATTATATATTGCAAGAATTGAATCCACGTGTAATGGGCTATGCAGACAAGCACTTCCAGCATATATATATATATATATGTGTGTGTGTGTAAGTGCACTCCAAGCTTCAACTAATGTGGAGTCTTGTTCGCAATAGTTTCTTTTTGATTCTGCAAGCTTTTGAGTTAATTTGTCTCAATATTTATAGTCACACACTAAGAAATGTCCAGATTGAGATTAAATGCAAATATTCTTTCTTGACTAGTAAAAATAAAAATTATAATTATAATGTAATATATTTTTCTATTATTTTACATTCAATAAAAGAACATATGTTTTCTTTCATTTTATTTAACAACAAAAATAATTTTTAGTTTTTTTAAAAATATTTTTTTAAATACAAAGTATATTAAAATCATCTTTTATACTTATAAATTCATTGAAACAATAATTTCATTTTTATAAAATAGTGTTTTACATTCTTTTAATACAGTAGCACTTAGATTTGATTTTGTCAGAATCAGAAATAAATAATCTGGCAAAAGTGACTCATTTCATTAATATTTGTTATTCTAAATTTTATTTTAATTATATAATTTTTGTATATATTTATTTGCTCACTGTTAACAGAAGTCATTCAAACTGAGTGATTTTTGCTACCAAGTGATGGAAATAAGATCAAACAAAAATATCTGTGTAATAGTAACTTAGTAATAAGCAAATCTATATGTGAATAAACTTGAAACATATATTTATGTACACACATTGACTTTTAAAAAGTGTATAATTTTGAACAATTTAAAACATAAATTTTATTAAATATATAGTAGAGTTCTTAACTGCACTGTACCTTACTACATGATTTCAGTCATATGCTATCCAAAAAAAAATAATGTAAACAAACAAAAATTTTAATGAACACAAAAAACCATTAAAGTTTGCAAATTTTATATTTGAACAATCTTTTCTTTTCCTCTGAGCCCCATACATGATTACACATATTAAATAAATAATACTTCTGTAAATAATATAAATATAATATAAAATAACAATTTGAGTCAATTGAATTTTTTACACTGCCGTGATAAGGACTCGTAAGAGTTGAAAGTGCTTGGAAATATTATTTAGTTTTTATTTTATTTATTTATATTAAAGAAACTCTGTATTAACAATTGACACAAATTGTTATTTTAGATTATATACATTAATTTTTTTTTTCTATTTATTTTGAAAGAACATATATTTTATTCCTCCTTTATTATTTTTTCCTAATTTGATGTGCAGTATCTTACATAATATAATTTTCTAAGAGAACATACTTAAAGATAATGCTGACTTAAAAAATAAATAAGAGATCATAATTTCTTGTTAAAGAGACAAGTCTATTATGTTTCTTAAAAAAAAGTTATTGAAAAAAAAGAAAAAAGAAAATTGGTCAGAGCATATTTAATTAATATTGAGAAAATCTGACATTTTGCTATTTACTTTATTTTTAAAATAAAAATATAGCAGTTAGTTTTTTTTTGTGTGTTCTAATAAATCATGAGTGAAACCACACTCAGTAAAATGTGTGTAAATGTGTTCCTTAATTTTTTGTTAAGAATTATACTATTATGTATGTGTTGAAAAATGCCGTACACTTGCAGTTCAGTAAACAAATGTATTTTATTCTAATCAATGTTCATCAATATAATGTGAGCTATTATAAAATATATACATTGAATATAAGGAGAACTTGAAACAAAATATAGCATAATTCTCAGCTCCATGTGTGCATAATTTTATTAAAATAATTTTGGTTCACAAATATATTACAGTTTGTATTATTTGAGTGTTTCATCTTTTTTATTATGGTCTAGAGTAATCATTAGCAGGATTGGCTTTGCTGATTGTATAATCCTATATTTGCTTGGAAAAGTATGTTTTTGGAAGTGGCAAAATTAGTCTAAATTTATGTAAAAAATAAACCATAAAAAATAATTTATTCTTTTGTTGAAACCAGATTTCAAGATGTTAGTTAAATATCACTGCACTACATAATTTTTAAAAATTAATCATTTAAATAATGTAATATTATGTTTCACTAAATATCACTCTGTCAATGTGAATATTGGATGATGTGACAATCATAGAACTTCTTTATCTTGTATTAATTTTTGATTCTATTATTGGTCATGATTTGGCTTATATCTGAAGTTAAAATACCAAAATTGTCAACCATTTGTGGCCGAGTGGTTAGCACAACTGCCTAACAAGCAGTTGTCCTGGGGTTCGCTTCCTGGCCGATGCTTTCACACATTAAAAAAAAATACCAAAATTGCTAATAAAAATACAATTAGATATTCTTAATGAATATAAAATTATGGAATATATAAAATTTTAGAGTGATTAAATTAATTTTAAATTTTGTACAACATGATAATGGTCATTATTTTGTTTCCAGATGCACCAGCCTTAAGAATATTACTATCATTACTGATAATAGTTACAAATAGCAAGCATGCTCTTTTAGAACTAAAACTTAATTATGTTTCAGACTGACTGAAACTTGATTGGACGCTGTTGCTATGATTTTAATTAAATAGGAAATTGATTAGAAATTAAACTATATTAACCTTATTTATGATTTAGTAAATATGAAAGCAAAAAAGGGTTTGTTTTAAATATTAGGTTTAACGGTGAAAACATAAATCGACTTATATTAAGACATGATATGTATTCTAAAATCTAAAAAAAGTTTTACCATATTTACAATAGTTTTGTGTTTATGATTTAGCAGATCTTGATTCTGTATAATATGATGAGCAATACCCTATTCTCTTTCTTTCTTTTAATTCTCTCTCTCTCTCTCTCTCTCTCTCTCTCTCTCTCTCTCTCTCTCTCTCTCTCTCTCTCTCTCTCTCTCTCTCTCTCTCTCTCTCTCTCTCTCTCTCTCTCTCTCTCTCTCTTCTCTCTCTACTTTTATAAAAAATGGAAATTATGATCATTTTTTATTAACTTATGAATTTTTGTTAGTTAATGCTACTAAAACAGGCAAAACTCTCCATACAGTAGCGCCACTCAGTGGCACTACTGTGTGGAGATTTTTGCCTGTATGGAGATTTTTGCCTGTGATGTTTGGTGGTTTAATGCTATTATTTAGAATTTATGATTAGACATGTTGAAACCTACCATAACATCATGGCTTTACTTTTAAAACATTATTAAAATAAATTTTTAGGGAGGAACATAAAAAAATATGCTATTGCATGAGTAGAAAAGTTCCCAGGGCTAGTATTATTCATATCAACAGAATATTGCATCTTACAATTGAAGAATATACTGAATTATATGTCCATAATTTTATATTATTTTAATATATTTTTTCAAAAATTATCAAGAATATAGTTGAATTATATTTTTGCAATGATTTCTCTAATTTTCTAAAGATTTGTGATAATGCAATTTTACTTTTGGTTATACATTAGATTATTTCCATCATTTAGATAATTGTTAAACATTTTTAGAAACATTCACATTTTTTAAATATTTTTTTAAAAACTTTCACTATTCATAATACTGCACAAGTTAATATAAAACATAACATTTTGGGTTATATTATTCTCTCATATTTGGGTATTATGACCTGACTAATGACAGCCAGCATGGAAATTAACCAGTTACCTTAAAAGCAATGAATACTAAAGTTAAAATCACACCTAACCAACTAAGCTCTGAAATCAACAGTTATTAGAAATTTTATATACTTATTTATGACATTCATCCCGATTTCTCTATTTTTTATCCATAAAAGCAAGATTTGCAAACATTATGGATTAGCAAACCATGTTGACTTATGAAATTATTTGCCTTTGTCATATGAGTAGCTTTTTAAATGTTTTTTTTTTACTTTTTTTGCCTAATATTGGCAATGATTTTCCACTAAACTTGTGCTTTTTAGTATATGTGTGATCTATTACCACATCTGTTCTTTCAATCTAACTCCTGTTTTGTGGTTTTTTTTTCAATATGGTGGTTAGTCTTATTGCTATATGTCCTACCACATTTGCAGTAATAAAAGTTTTAAATTTGTAGAGATTAAAACTCTTCACAATGTTATATAACTTTTGAAAAACTGTCCTGATATTATATTCATTGCATATTTTGCCTGTTATCCTTTGTTTATATATTTATACACTACAATACCACTTTTTGCTACTTTTTTTGTTATCTATTTAATTTTTCTTAATGATACCTGGTAGATAACCATTCTTCATGAGAGTTTTGTTTTATGTTAGACTTTTTTACCAAATCACTAACTTAGATTTTTTTTATACTTCTGTTATGATTATAGCAAAAATATGCTATTTTATTGTATTCATACAAGGAAGTTCTGTTAACAGTCATGTAATTTTGCCATGAAATAAGTACTCTTATCACAAGGACATCTATAAATGTTAATTCTTATTTTTGTTTTAATTCTATTTGGAATTTAATTGAAATAGATATGTTATTGATGTGTGCCCAAAATGTGACTTACAACAATATATCATCAATATAGCAAAGCCCAACTTTTGGAAAAAATGTAGTGGCATAATTTCAAGTTCTTTCAAGTAAGTATTGCTAATCAGAGTGATAGTCCATAAACTTGTAATTGAATTTTGATTTTGTTGGAAGAATTCTATATTGTGTGGAAAATATATAAGTTCTATGCAAAATATCAATTATGCTATTATTTTTTTCTTTACAGTAGGCAATGCTTTATCACAGTATATTTATAAGTATATTTTCCACATTAAAGCTTAATAACATATTGGTTCTTTTTATTTTTGGTAGTTGTAACTTATGCTCCATGTGGCCACAAGAGGTGCTATTTATGTGTCAACCACAGAAATATTCAGAGTAGGGGCCCAAATGCAGCATTGCAAGTTCCAGCCACTATGTGGCACTGTTCACCATGTGTACACACACAGGAACATTATGCCAACTAGCTGCCAGCACTATTGCCTGCTTGGTGGCACTGATAGACATAGGTAAACACATCTGGATTACATCATCTGCTACCAGCAACTACCAGCAATCTATCCCACTATGTGGCACTGTTTCTTTACACTATGTATGGAAAAACTGTGCTGTTTGTTAACAATATTAATACTCACTAGCTAGTGTTGTTTTCTATGCACATTCTTAAAAGATCGATAGCGTATAATGTGGGGCATAAGTTACAACTATCTTATTTTCATATTCTTGATTAATTTTATAAAGTGCTTGGAATCCTTGACAAAGAACTAAGAATCTTGGAATATTAACAAATTATGATGTGGTAAACTTTCAATAGAGCATAAATGAAGATGATCATAATGAATTTTAGATAGATCGTAAAAGTATAGAATTTTTCTGAAATATGTTAATTTTTTCAAAATCAGAGCATTATCTGTGACATTTTCTGAGTAATGTTAATAGCATTATTTTTATTTCTGCTATAGATTTTTTTATCTTTTGAAATTTATGAAGAGCTCTCTGATTTTGTTATCATAATCAATAACATCCATTACATTTGTAGTGTTAATTTTGTTAGACGGGACAATAATTATAGATCTTTGTAGATCAAGAAATTCTTTTTTTCAACATAGGTAATGTTTGACTTAAGGTGCTGGCTCTTATTTGGCACAATTCTGCTGCTAATTCTAGAGGCAAGTTTTAAATGGGTTTCTCGGTTATCTAAAAATGTGACATTAAGTATTATGATAGCAAATATTCTTTTTCTAGAACACATCCACTTTAGATAAAAATAGTAATGACTATTATTAGTCAATTACTAAACTAGAGATTGTCTCTAGCACAGATACAAACTTCAAAATTCAATTAAAGATTAATCTATCTGATTTTTTAATATCAAAGGCACGAACACATGGAGTTATTCACATTTCTTTTTCTCACGTGTACTATCTTTAAAAATATATTAAATAACCTCAATATTACCACATATTTTTTTAAATTCATATAAATAAAGATACAATAAAAGACAAAAGATAGATTAATCTTTAATTGAGTTTTGATGTTTATATCTATGCTAAAGATAATCTCTAGTTTAGTAAATGATTAGTAATAGTCATTACTATATTTATATAAAGTGAATAATGTCAAAGATGTGGTTTGAGTTAATTTGACACTTGTAATTCAAAATGTAATTATTTAATATAGACAAATATTTTTCATATAATAAAGATATATGTGAAAGATAGTGACCTGAACCAACTGATGAGTGCTGGTTCAGCACAAACTGCATCTTGGGGATCGTTTGTCTTTTATTGTATCTTCATTTATATGAATTTAAAAGAATATATGGTAATATTGAGGTTATTTAATATATTTATTATTTTTTCATATAATTTAGAAGATTATTTTTTTACCGATTAAAAAATCTTTGTCAAATCTTCATCAGTAAATTCTGTTTTTTAATGAACACTTTACATAACATAATGTTTGACATTTTTAGGTGTATATTTTTTTTTTAATCAGAACCTCACCTCTCTTTAGTGATTTTCTCAGCTGTTTGGAATTAAATTGGAGATTTTAATTACAGGGTCTTTAGAAATAATTCCTCCAAATTTATATTATTATTATTATATACATATTATTGCTGTTATATAAAGATATTTTATATTATATTATATCACTGATTTATTCCAATATTTGCATAGGAAAGTTATAATTGATTTTCTAGTGTTGGTAGTTTTAGACATAATTTTTCATAATATCTAGTTTGATATAGTATTGAGTCTATATAAATTATTTAATAAGTGTGGAATATATGTGTTGATGACATTTTATTTATGGCTATTTTTATAAATCTATTTGAATTATGTGTTTTTCAACAAATTCAAATTTTATATATACCATATTAAAAACATCCATCTGTTACTAATAACATGTGATAGTATGCAACACAATGTTCTCTTTTTTTCAATTGTTCAGTAGAACAAAATTGTTTTTGAGATAATTTTATCTTATGGAAAAATCAAAATTACTGTTTACATAACCCTCCTCCACATAAAGGAAAGTACTTATCAAATAATCTAATCATGTCAAGAATACAAAAATTGGAATTACATTATCTCTATGTGCAAGAAGTTTATTCAAGAAGCCAGTGACTTGGGTAAAAAGCTTAACATAGAACAAATTTTGATGAAACATGGTTACCCATAAGTTTTCTTCAAATCTTTCTTTAAGTGAGATGAAAATCTTCAGTCAAAAAAATTGCTGTTGTCACCTTCACTTAAATTGTGCATGTGTCACCATCTATTGAGATATTTGGGGGTTTTTTTTTTAAAAAAAACTTCAAAATCATGTACAAATGAATATTGATTTTTAATTCTATAGAATTTGAAGAAGTCACTATTTTTGAATGTGTTGTAAGGTCAAAGTATTTAATTCCTGTCTTCATGTGTTTGATGGCTTTTGTCATCGGTTTTGGATTCTGACAGTCTTTGCAAGAGTACTTCAAGAAGATTTTTGAAATAGAAACAAAGATTGATGTTGTATAATAAATCATTAAAAGATAAGTATACATGCTTACACTTTTATTTTATATACACATGTTTTATTTTTAAAAATTAAATTTAATAATACAAGGTAATAAATTTTAGTGCAATGGTAGCAGAGAAAACTACAGCTGTTCCAATCACCATACTTCATGAAACTGATCATTAAATATAATTACCAACATTGTCTTAAGATCCCTTGAGATATCATAAAAATGATAAAACAATGTTAATATTTTAAAGCAGAATTTTATAGATTTATTAGAGATTAACATTTATTTGTTCTTGTTTTAAAAATAATTTCATTCAAAGATTTTATTGATTTTTGAAGTAACTCTGTTGACTTTTCCTACCAATGGTTCAATGACAGAATGTCCTTTGTTTTCTGGGGGGGGGGGTTTTCCCCAATATTTGAAAAGTTCAAATATGATTTTTTAGAATGTTATTTTATTTGTAAATTTATATTTCTAACAAATCAAATTCAGTTTATTGAATTGTAACATATATAATACTGGGTTATTACTAAAAACAAGTGCTGAATGCTTACAAAAAGTGTCATCAGGGAAAACAATTCAAATGTTATCATGTAAGAGGGTAGAGACAACATTAAATAGCCAAAAAATTATCAAAAGGAATAAAACAATGATAAATACTATATGGTATACCCATGCAAACCAGGGATATCAAACAAGCTAAAGAAATATGCAATCCCATACTTGAAATACTGAAAAACATTTACATCTATGAATTATTATATGCATGTGGAATGATATATGTCAGTAGCGCAACTATCTCTTCAAAAAAAAAAAAACAATGATTAGAGATGAAAAGGCAACAGATTCTGTATGCACCAAGGAATATTATATTTAATTAGTAAAACACAAGCAGATTAGACAGAAAGGAAAAAAGTTTTAAGAAAATTAAAGAAGCTGCTCACATTCAATCTGATAAATAAACCTATAAATCAACTTAGTGTAATCATCCACAGTGTTTGGAAAGCATTCATTAACATTGCCTTTAAAAGGAAAAATAAAGAAATCTGATAAAAAAAACCCGTATATATATAAGGGCCTTGAACTCGAATTTTCATGCTCCCTATTTCTATCCAATCTATCTTATACAACTGATACACATGACCACATATATGTAAGAAAAAATTATCTCCAATATATGTATTTTGTGCTGAACCAGCATTTATCAGTTGATCCAGGTCACCATCCGGCACACATATATACAATCAGTGCTCAGTTTACAATAAAATAGAAAATCTTTAAACTTTAATGGACAAGCTTCAAACGTCTCCACTCTCCAATTCTTCAACCATTCATTTTATTGAAAATCTGCAGATGTAATGCTCAAAGTTCTTTTTGATGCCAATATTGTTGTCACATCCAGGTTGACCTCAAGTCAATCTGACCCCTCACTTATAGTACCTTAATATGTCCATTTAATTATACAGAAGAGGGATGGGCAGAATACAAGCTGAATATGCAATATTTAAATATATGTATATTATCTATACTAAACTTAATGTAATTAAGACAAGTTTAGTATAGACAATATACATATATTTAAATATTATAAATATTAATTCTAATATTCTCACAGATAAATGATGAATCCATGTAATAAAAATATAGTAGCTAAATGGCTGATGTTTTAGTACAACAGCAAGTACTTTTCTCAGAGCTTCATTCTCAAAACATAACAATGTGTGTGGTGGGATATAAAATCATTATTTTTTTCCTTTTCTAATTTTTTTCATCATTCTCAAAATCTATTGGTTAGGAAGTTTTAAAAAATATTTATCCTCCAATAGCTTTTTCCAAATATTGTTCTTTTTTTTAATTCACACTTCTCACTTATGGATTTAGGCCTTTTAATAAACCACATATTCTGGCAAAAATTGAACAATATGACCAAAGACTGCTAAGGGAAGTTAGAGAGATTTTTAAAAGGCATACGACCATAAAAAAAATTAACAATATTTGAAAAAAGTATTGGAGGATAAAACATTTTTTAAAACTTCTCAACCAATAGATTTTGAGAATGAGAAGAAATTAACAAAGGAAAAAAATAACGATTTTAAATCTCACCAATCACATTCTTATGATTTGAGAAAGAAGAAGCTCTGAGGAAAGTACTTATTATTGTGCTGAAACATCAGCAATTTAGCTATTATATTTTTATTATGTGCAAACAATACTATATATATACTCACTGTTGCCTTTGACAGAATACTCTAGTTAGTTACAAATATTATCTTAAATTATGTAGATATGAATCTAAAGATTACTGATCAATTTTTATACTAGTTGCTGTTGGTCAAGCAGAAACCTTTGCAAAAGAAAGGGAAATAATACTTCATGTGTTTTATATTTAAGAATCAAAGCTTCAATTTTTTAAAAACTATTTAATAATTCAACTAGATGTTGGAAGCAGTCTAAATATACAACTCCAAATGATTACTTTATTGTTAATTAATTAATAAAAAATTGATTAGCACATTTGAGCCTACCAATCAAGGGCTTATTTATATAGTTTTTATAAAAAGTTTGGTATTATAACTATCATCATGTTTTTATTGCCTTATGCAATGTAAAGAATTACAAGGAATTATTTAACATATAGAAACACATGTTTATTTTATTTTTCATTTATTTATTTTTAATAAATATAAATTAAAATTTTAAAAATAATTAATTCTGTCATTTAAATTTTTAAAAATTATTAATAAATAAAACAAGAAAAGTTGATACCCTTAACTACTGAAATTGATATATTTTTCTCAGCAATTATTTTTTTTAATTTTATTAAATTTATATTAATAAAATTACGAAAACAAGTTATAAATAACAGTCTATATTTTTAAAAAATGCTGAAATATTTATTGTGATTATTATTAATAGGATAATTTTTGGGAAAAAAAAAAGTTTAATCTATGTCTGAAAAATTTCGTGACAAATTTATTTTACAAATGGTTTGATGTTAAATTTAAAACCTCAAAAAGTCGCGTTTTATCTTACAAAGTAGTCTTAAAAATTTAGACTATTTTCTAATTTAAAAAACAGCTTTATATATATTATAAATTTAAACATTTTATGTTTTCAGCTCAACTATAATATCTCGACTTGTTAAAATTTGTTTTACAATCAATCATTAATATTTGTTTATCTATTGTATCATTTTTCTTTTTAAGCTTCAGCTTATAATAATAGTATCATTATTTTATAAAGAATTTTGATTCTGAGATCTAGTGTCTGAAGCTATCCTAGCGCCTCTTTGAGGAGTGCCAAAGCATGAAACCATTGGTCAGAGGTTTGGAAGGAGGGGTTCCTGACAGAGAATTTTGATTCTCAAAAAGATACTAAATACAATATACATTTTTTCACCCAGAATGAAAACTATATCACATGACTATCATGTTGTTGTTGTTTTTTTTTACTGTCAGTGGACTACCCTTGTCTGATCAAATCTTTTCCACACCCAAATAGATGTTTATTCCCTAATCAGTACTCATTTAAAACTGACTTGGCATTATTTGATTGCCAAAAAAATGCTAAGTTTGTCTGGTAAATACTACACTACCTAGTACTTCATCTGCATTTGAATGTCAGTTGATGGCTAACAGGTTAATGTTTTAATCATGCATCATATGACTCTAATGATTTTGAACAAGTGATGCTACTGTAATTTGTTAGGATGTCATAAAAAAATCATGGGAGGCTGCTATTCGTGATGAAATAATGTTTTTACTTTACTTTACAAAGTGATATTGTGCATGCGCTTTTTAAGAGTGTTAATAATAAATGAATACTTTCATTCCCAACACAAGATATAGTATTTATGAAAGAATAAATTGATTCCACTTATTCTTTCCAGCCCAAATGCTTATATATGGGCAATCTTAAGTACTGGAAATGAAAGCGTGAGGATAGACCACTCACTTTAAATTACTGTTTACGATGTCTGAATGAATGACATCGACAAAATTATCTAGAATTTGCTAAATGTCACTCTCAAATAAAACTTAAACATATGTAAATAAGCATTTATTTTTATAGCGATATGTTTTATAAATTGTAATACATTAAAGATCAGTCCTTTCAAGCTATTGTGCACGAGCTTTTTACGAGTGTTAATAATAAATGAATATTTCAATCCCAACACAGGATATAGTATTTATGAAAGAATAAAATGAATCCACTTATTCTTTCCAACCCAAATTCTAGATAATTTGTCGACGTCATTCATTCAGACATCGTAAACAGTAATTTAAAGTGAGTGGTCTATCCTCACGCTTTCATTCCAGTACTTAAGATTTGCCCATATATAAGCATTTGGGTTGGAAAGAATAAGTGGATTCATTTTATTTTTTCATAAATACTATATCTTGTGTTGGGAATGAAAGTATTCATTTATTATTAACACTCGTAAAAAGTGCATGCACAATAGCTTGAAAGGGCTGATCTTTAATGTATTACAATTTATAAAACATAGCGCTATAAAAATAAGTGATACTTTGAAATTCTAAATTCTACCTTTCAGCACACTTTTATAATGAAGTTTTTACTTTTTTCTTATTGTAGAAATAGAAAGCCTATAAGACATTGGTAGGGATTAGAAAATAGTGTAATGAAAGCATTCAGTTTACTATGGCTGGTTTTGGATAATTGATCTTCATTCATATTGGAAAAACTGCATTCATTTATATCAATATAATTTAAACTTATGTTATTAAATAAATATTTTGAAGTGTGACTACTCTACTGTTTTCAAAAATATATAGAATTGTCAAGCATTGGTGGTTGAGAGTGGGTTCATTTCCCAGCTGATGCTATGACACATGAGAAAATATTGTACCAGACCATACTCCCTGCAGAATTCTTTTCCTAATCTTGCACTGAGCATGAAGTGACCAAGATTCAACAGGTAAAGAAATGGATATCAATTTAGCCGATTGTCTGTACTCATGTATATTGGTACTTTCAGCTAAATTGATAGAAAGAGTGGATTAACAGGACTCTTCCAGTTAAAAGCACCCTTTAGTTGATATCTTATTTGAATGCCCGAATATTTAGAACAATGGCAAGTACACACCTTTGAAAAATCTATTTACAAAATAGACTTTTGCGCGCCACTTCTAGAAAAGAATCAAAAAATGAATTTTTCACCCTCCTAGAAAGATGTGCAATACCATATGTTCAGCGGAGCATAAGAATAAGATTTAACACCCTGGTAGAGCGATATCCCTTGTGGATAGCTCAGTCACTCTACATCTAGGGTCTTCAAATGGGTAAGTTAAATGATTATTATAAGTAATGGTTGATAAGGAAAGAATACATTTTTATCAATATCAATAATAATCTGAAAACGAAACAAGTTTAAAATTATGATTAACTATTTATTTAATCCCAAATACCCACCACCGTTTTATACTAATGATGATATAATAAAAAAAAATACTAAATAATTAATGATCACAAACCCATATATATATTCGAGGCATTGAAATAGATCAAATACAATTTAAATAAGAAAATAATAAATCCCTAAAGCTATTTACAATGTTTATAAGTAATGGAAGTGGTCTGAGCATTTTTTACCCTGTAGAAATGTTATACTTTGTGTGATTTGATGTACAGATATTTTTAGATAAGAGATTTTCGGTTATATGGGCATACACTTTTACTGATGACTTTAAAACCTTTTTATTGATAGCAAATATAATAATAAAAACTATACACATATTTGCACTATGAAATATTTCACTAATTTCATATTTTCAACAAGTCAATGGGTTGCATTGGCTCAGATACTATATCGTACTCACCATAAGGTACTGTATCTATTTCTCTTTTGCTATAGATAAATTTCTATACATGTATATACGTGCAGCATAATTATACACTTACTATTATTTAAATATAAAGTTATTAGAGTACTTGCTTACAGGGAATCTATAATAAATCAATCCCTTCTTACACGCATCATGAGGTGCAGCAGTGACAAAAAAAAAAAATAACTTAAAAAGGATATACGGTTAAATACATTTTTAGATATTCAACATGAGATATCGTATTTACCGAATATTATAAGCGTATGTATGCATATATATATATGTATATTTATATATGACGAATTTCAGGAGTAACAACAAGGCAAAACTAATAGCAACAAAAAAAAAAAAGAAACTCATTGCAACCTTTGTTGAAAATACTAGAATTTGAAATAGAAAAAAATTGACTCAAAAGATTTATGTAAAAGCTTTATCATTTATGCCCGTAATAACCGTAAATTCAATATACATATGCGAGAGACAACTCTCTTTTTTTTTTAAATGACTAATAATAATAAAAAATAATGATATATTTAATCGGAAATATCAAAGTTAATTATTTCAATATTAATAAAATATCTTATAATAAACTTATGTCGGCTTCTTCATTCTTCTCCTATGGGCTCTGAGTGGGCTTCGAGTCAACTGGCTGTGTGGTGAGAATTTCATCTATTTAGGCAAGGTGGTGTTTGTCATCATCGTGGGCAGATGGAACTGGCGTGGTCACATCTTGATAGCTTGGGACAGAGAAAGGGCGGTGCACTGGTTGGTTGTCTACCCCATGGTCATTTTACTGGACTCTCTGGTAGATTGCTTCATATTTTCCTCTGTATGTATATGATAATAATTTTTATCAAAGGTTCATTTGCTATTTTGACTGGTTCATTACATCTTTAAGAAATCATTAGTTTTTAAAAGAACTCTATAATGGATTTCTTAGAAAGTGTCAGCAGTAGTCTTGTTCATAAATTAATTTCTAAGTAGCTGGTTGCTTGGAGAATTCTGGAGCCAAAGTAATGAATGGCTTGCCCAGAACGACCACCGAAGAAAGAATGAATCTCACAACACTGACTAAACTATATCAATCCCACTAGCCCTCTGAGAAGTATGAATCAGCTAATCCTTTCAATTTATCTTATCATTTAGATTATAACATTTCTTACAATTTTTCCGATTAAATTCTACATTTTAAGTTTGATATAATGGTTTCCATCTTGAATAACCCAGACCACTTGCTTACAAAATCAATTCAAAAGAATTTTTAAAAAGATAACAGTTTAATTATAGCATTATCAAACATTTTGCTTTTGATCAGATTTTTGCAAAAGCAATTAACATTCTTAGTTTACAGAATAAAATTAGTTTTTAGAAAAGTAATTAAAAAAAATATAATAAAAAAATATATATACAAGTATGTTGGAACAATTGCTTTAATTATTTACTTTACTAATATGTTCCAACATTTGATCCATTTGTTTAATAAATTTGCTTTTCTCTATTTGAATTTTTCAGAAAAAAGCAAAATACATAAAATAACATATCATAAAATATACAAAAATGAAAAATAAAAAAAATACATGAGTTTATTATACGTGTACAATATTTGTGTGACCATTAAATGTTTGCTTTAGATTGGTGTGTGTGGGTATTCTAATTGCTCAGATCCAACTTCCATTATTAATATCGCGCATTTATATATTGTTGTGCCTAATATGTACAAATCTATATATGTATCTGCTGTAATATTCTTTACAGCAGATTTT
>JAQFVV010001852.1:0-44131 GCA_028023455.1 Epiperipatus broadwayi | reverse complement strand
ACTCATTAGAAAAAATTGTTTGCTGATTTAAAGTAAAGACACATTATTTTATATAACAAGATAATTTTGTCCAGTATTAGTAATCAAGAGGACAAGTATACTTTATAATAAATTTATGGAAATATCACATTATAAGAGTAAATGTCATATCCTTTTTGAATGAAACATTTTAAATACTTGTAAGAAATTTATCTTAAGTAAAGATTAATGAAGATATTCTAGAATCGCGTGTGTATAAAACCTGAATGATAGAGGGTTTAGTAACCGTATATATAAAATTGTTTTAAAAGCTGATAATTTAAGACCAGAAAAACCTCTGAATATGTAATAAATAACAATAAATTTCTTTGAAGAAGAAACCTATTAAGAAATGAACATGTTAATAAATAAAATGTGGAATTATAAAAATGCTTTATAGTGCGCAAATAATTTATCCGGATAATTCAAGCTAAATCAAAAGGACAGGATGCATCATCACCAGGCCAAAAAATACTATAGTATAGAAGCTTCCTTGGAATTATTTTTAAATGTTATGATTTATTTATAATTTTAATAGTCATCATTCTGGACTATAGAAACCACAAACTGTTATTCTTAATTGGAATTGCACTTTATGCAAAAAAAGTGCCGCTTTGTCTAACTCTTACAAAAGTATTATGGCTTAAAGCTTTCGGAGACCTTGAGTCTCCATAATCATAGCCTACTTTTAACTGAAGTTTAGTTATGGTTTATGCGCCATTAAGATTGATGATAGACTTCGGCGGAGCACATTATGTCAATACCGCAAAAATGATAAATCAATGGCTCCTTGAAAGAATAGGTTTTGGCACACAGGCTATTAACTCGTAGTTTGAATTCATTAATAGAATTAAACACAAGCCATAATCAAACCTGAATTTTAGTGTGGCATCACTAGATGTAACAGAGCTATACGGGTCAATTAACTGTAAAGCTCAATCAACATTATTATAGCTGAACTCACAAATAATAATTGCCCATGAGAGCAGCTGAATTTCATAGTAGAATTTTTGAAATGGATGGGATTTAAAATATTGTGGCCACATTTAATGGTAAATGGTTTAAAATGAATGATGGATGGCCAATGGGCCTCCCAATAAGTGGGATAATATCTAGTATTTTCCTCAATCATTTTGAAAGGCAAATACTAACTAAGTACTACACAATTGAACCAAACTTAATATATATGCGCTATGTAGACGATGTATTCATAGTAGCACCAGAACAAATACTAATGGATATTCAAAAAGAGCTACAAACACAAACCTCTTTAACAATTAACTGTATACAGGAAAACCTTCAGCACAATGTTAATTATCTAGATATTCAAGTTCATAGAGATCCACACCAACTTACATACGCTATGACAGTTAAACCACTAGAAATTCGAGGATTTATACATCCAAACTCGAACTCACCCAACTCTCATAAATTGGCTGGACTCTCTTCCTTCCTGCACAGAAATCATAGATTGTGTAAATTTGAAGCTGACCGAAAAATGAACCTCACAAATTATAATAAAGATCTAGAAAAGATTGGATTTTCACACAACATTATATATAAAAAGATCAAGCAATTTCAAACTAAATTACAAACTGACATGGTCAAAAACAATAAACCCAGAATAATGCTTCCATACATACCATCAATTGCTAGAAAATATTATAAAATATTTGCTGAGTCCTTTGAACTAGGATTCCACACCCCACCATCAACAAACAGAATGATAAACAATACCAAAGACAAAATACCTTCTGATCAAATATCCCAAGCAGTTTATAAAATTTCATGCCCAACCAATGGATGTAGAGCAGCATACTATGGGGAGACCTGTGCCAACATCACAACAAGAACAGCTCAACATCATTATTTGTACAGAAAAGCTATAAATAACGATGAAAACAGATCCATATTCTTCGAGCACCAAAATACAAACGGCCATATGTTTGAACCCACTATAGCAAGGGCACTGTGCACTGAACGCAATGATGTGAAATGAAAAATCAAAGAGGCATGTTTTATTGCAAATGATAATTATGCAATAAACCGGAAAGAATCATGCTTTACAATCTCCAGAAAATGGTCATTATAAAATTTGCATAAATTTTACATAAACCACAACTAAACTTCAGTTAAAAGTAGGCTATGATTATGGAGACTCAAGGTCTCCGAAAGCGCTAAGCCATATAACTTTGTAAGATTTAGACAAGCTTCACTTTTTTGCGTAAAGCGCAATCTCAATTAATTACTAATCAAAGGTGAAGTAAAAACTATTATTTTATTTAAACTATTATTCTATAACTTTGCCAGGATGGATTGATGATTATTTTTATGTAATTTTCAAGATTTTAAAAGAACGTCATATTATTTTTATTCTTCATTTTTTTTTTTAAATCTGAGATTTTTGTACCGGAAGTTCGGACAACACTTATACTTCGGAACATATTGTGTTGTTCGTCATCATATCAATGGGGGGAAGGTTGTGAGAATTCTCTTGAAGAGAACATTTAAAAAAAAAACAACAACAACTTTTGAAAAGAAATGGAAATATATGGACTTAGAAAAAACATTCATTTCAGCTGAAGTTATGTAAATATGATTTTCATTTATTACTATTTATTTTAAATGTAAATTTTCTAGTTTAGAAAAGTAGAAACATGAACATTAATCTATTGATACTATTAAAATCCTATAATATAATAATTTAATAGTTTAAATAAGAACATTTAAGTAAAAGTATGGATGTATTTTCATGTATGCAATGTTATATCTAGTGGATGGAAAAGAAGACTGCAAAAAGTGATGACCAGATAATATCACTTGGTAATAGTTAATGAATATTGATATTTTATGATGTATATTTTTGTTTCTTTTTAGATTGCCTATGAATTATAATGAATGGAAGTATAAATGTTTAATTATATGTAAATGCATTTTATACAACACTTTTTAAAATTATGAGATTAGGATTTTATTTTGGAAATATGCATACTATAATTTTATACTAATAATATAACATAACCTGATGATAAATATTTATGTGATTCTTTTAAAAAAAACTTTCATATTATTGGATGTTCCAAGGATTCATATTACAAGTTTGTATATGTTTTAGAATATAGAATAAGGAAGTAAGCAGACTTTTTCTTGTGGATCAGTGAGATCGTTATAATTATAAATTAATTTTATTTATTGTTTTGAATATGTAAGATAGTTATTTTGTCAATGTAAGATGTGATAAATCTTTAGGAAATAATGATAAGATAGTGACTTGGTAGTAATATGGTGTACATGAACCCAAGATGATGTTATAATAGGATGTGATGAGGAAATATGAATAATATTTTATAATCTTCGTGAATATACAGTACAGCTAACAGTGCCCTGTAACTGATATATTTATTTTGGACAGTGTCTATTTTCTTTAAGTATTGATGTTTTAATAAAGCTGAAGGAATAGCATGACATCATGAATAGTATTGGAGGACATTAGACTAGATCATGCCTCTATTTTTTATAGTTACACTGTGCCATGATATTTTTGATATATGCTATGAGTTATACTCAAGTTTTCTTTCCTAGATCCTACACATCTGTTTGCTATCTGGATTTCCAATGTAACTACATTGTTCAGTATGATATATTTGAAAAGAAATAATAGATAATTTAGAGTTTAAGATATGCTATCGTTTGAATGAGATAAGTTTATTTACTTAGAAGAAGTAGAATTTGTATAAATTGGAATTGAAAATCCAATGAATCCTAAAAGGGAAAAGAATCATAAAATATGTTTTTGGATTTATTTTGGAAGTAAAATAAATTTTCAAGAATAAAGTATATAAAACAAAGTTGTTCTTTAAAATGTTAAATAACTTTTAAATGCTTTATTTTGTCTTAAAATAAGTATTGCATATTTTTAAAAATATAATGTTATAAAGTAAAACGATATAAATAATAAAGCATAGGGTATAATTTTGTAGTTATTAAATAATAGGGAATATATCGGTAATTACAACTATATAGTATTAAGGTGATATTAAATGGGAATATGTTATATTTAATAAACATAGTGTAGTAAACAACGATATCCACAAAATCTAGTAATAAATTATTAGATAGATATTTTATATGACATTTTTAACATTGCAAGATGAAAATTGTTTATTTTTAAAAGATCCATACTCACAACAATGTTATTTTTTTGTTTTTCCGTAGTATGTTTCTATGGATGTTTTTTTTAGAAAGAAAGGTATAATTAAATATTTAAGAATAGGATATATTTTTAATAAAAACAAATAAATGTAATTTATCATAAGTTTAATTGGAAAGAGATAAATAAAATGGTATTATTTTATTTTATTATTTTAAGTCAGAATGAAGATTTAAATAAATTCTAGATTGTTTTAATAACTAATAAAAAATGTAGAACAGTGTAAATGAGGATATCCAATGTAAATACTGTAAATAAATTGTTTATTTTATTTTTTAATTTATTGTTATAATAAACTTTGTTAAATTTATTTTTCAAAAATTTGTGTTTCTTGATTGTTTCATTTTCCCATCACACTGCATGAGATACATGGAATATCTGAATAAACCATATAATTTTGCACAGAGAGAAATAAAGAGTTACTTAAATTTGAATATTTTCTTGGTATTCATTTAATTAAGTAATCATATTTTACATTATCTTATGGTCATAAATAAGTTATCATAATAGTACATTGAATTATATGCTATCCATTGCCACACATCTTTGTTTGTCAGATTATAAATGCTACCACATTTGTCTTACATTATTATATGAAGATAAAGATGATACTATGGTATTTTATTATTTTTTATGGTAATAAATTATAGTGAAGAGTAAAGATATGCAAAATTAGTTCATACAATGAAGAATATTATTATTATTTATTAGTATTATTAGTAGTTAAGTGTAGTAGAGTATGACATAAAAATCCCTTCTCATGTTTTACTACAGTAATTTTATTTAACTTATAACAATTTTATGAACCTGAGATTTTATTGAGCTAAATTATGATGAATAAGAGATTAAGATTTAATTATTAGTTTAATCTTAATGAGTAGGATTTATTAAAGTCATAAGAATATTATAAGTTTATTTATTTGATATAGTAACAGGGGGGATAGTGTTCTTATGCCATTGAGGTAGTATCCTGTGGGATATTGGCTCAATGTAATCTTTCTTGTCACCTGTATTTCACTTTCAAGTCTCATGATAAAATAAATATTTATTTATTTGTTTTATAAATTGAACCTTTTCATTATTTTGCTAATAGAATGTTTTAATATAATGCAGGATATTTTATTTATTAATTATTTGCATCGAACCAAACGTAATCATTAACTGAGCTAACCCATTTTATTTCATATTTATATTGCCCGGAAGTGAGATGCTAAAAGGCGAGGTTAGAATATATATATATGTATTTTAAAAACTCTTTTTGATGTTTTTCTTACATTGCTTTACTTCCATACATTTCATCTTTTAGATTCAAAATCCAATTAAGTATGAAAGCAAAAGACCGGCTGTAATTGAATAAATTGCAGAACTCAAATTGTACAAAATGATAACTCTTGTTCACATTTTATTTGTTAAGCAATTGTAAAGCCAATTTTTTGTGTTCAGGTTAATTTTCATTATTTGACAGTTGTTTTTATTTTATAATTATGAAATATGTAATATATGTAGAAGAATTTAAACTTAAATTGTAGGAAAGAAGAAATAAAGTTCTATTATTCAAGTTAACATCCAAAATAACCTTTTTTTTTTATTTCTTTAAATAAATGTATAACTTTAACACTTTTTTTGTTCTTTTAATTATGTTTAAAATTAATTTTTTAAAATAATTTTATTAAAAAATAGCTTTATTTTGTCAAAAATATTATTGAAATTGAAAGTTACATATATGAAAATTTAAATTTTGCAAAGTTGAGTGTTGATTTAATTAGTTACTTGGTCTTAGAAGAATTAAGATATGTTTAATATTTTTACTATTTTATCTATATAAAGAATCATTGATACAATTGCATATAGTTTATTTTAATTAAGAATATATTTAAATTTGTAATTAATAATTTTTAAGTGCATACTCGGCCATTCTTGTCTTTTAACATCGTTAATCTTGTGATTAGATTTGCAGAGGTCCCTACTGTTGCATCTAGGTGCATAGTCTTAAAGTTATATCTTTAATATATATTACTTAAGAACATATTTTAATTTTTAAAAAAATACTGTTTTTAAAAAATATAATTCTTTTTTTTTTTAAATTCATTTTAACAAATGTCTTCCCATTTATGACCGAGTACAAATATGACTGTTTAATGAATGTTTCAATTGGTAATTATATTTCAAAATTTTACATTTAAAAAATGCTGAATATATATATATATCTGAAACTTGTAACATTCCAGATTTTGTTTGTGTGTTCTATTTTTGAAGAGTTGTTAATCCTTAGTATGCAGCATTTGCCTTGGAGATGCAATCATAGTATGTGAGTTTTATAGCCAGGATCTCTTTCAATTATCTGACAGTAAAAGCTAATTAATAAAAATGTAATCTTATAATGATTTTAATAGTTGAAAAGCATTTAGAAAATTAAGATTTTACTTGTTTCTGAATGTGACCAACAGACAATGATCAAGGAAAGCGTAGAAATTTTTTTTTACATAGGAGGAAGCACTCTTCTGCCCATGCCCACTGCAACCTTTGTTGTCATTAATTATGTCTTTATATTATTAGTCTGTAATATTTTATGTGACTTTGTTTATATATACATAACCTTTAAAATAAAATTAGTCTGACAAAAATTTATATAAGGTCAAAGAAAATGGCTTTTGCCAATAACTATCTTTTTTTTTTTTTTACTTCTTAAAATTGGAAAGTTAATTTTTAATATTTTAAAAACATTTTTATTTTAGAACATATGATTTTAATAATATTACTCATTATCATAGTGATTTTATTCAAAATAAGTTTTTCTTTTTTGTAAAATAATTTTTAGAATGAAGCCTGATATGAAATTATCTGTTATGCCAACATTGTTGATATGTTTTTTTATTTTATTTTTATAAACCAATAAAATATTACATGGTTCTAGTTTACAGTTTTAGGACTGCACATTTTTTTCACTACTTCTAGGCCATTTACAATAAGCTTTAATAATTAATATTTGCCAGATGATAGTGCTTAACGACCCCTATCCTGCACAGTATTATCTGATAACCTCATAGCAATTTCAAGCTTATGACTTTCATCAATTGAAGAACTTTGGATCTTAGAACAATGTACCTAGACCTTTAGGATCTAATGCCTCTTTCCTTTAGCACATCTCTCTAATATATTATCAAGTTATCAATCCAAATGGAAAAGCTTATAAATGTTATCAATCTTAGCAACTTGCTTGTATAGTCATATAGATCTGAAAGCAATTCAGTTTCTGTATATTGTGGTGCCCTTAGTTTTCTTAACAACCATAGGCACTTCTACCCTATGGTCAGGATTTGGTATAAATCAATAAAATATTACATGATTCCAGCTTAAATATTGCTGTTGTGCAAAAGTGATATTTTATTTTTAGATTATTTTTATTTTTGAATTTATGTTTTTAACAAAGTTTAATAAAATTGTATTGATTTGATTAAAATTTAAGTTTTTTTCCATTGGAAAATACAACTGAAAGGGGGAAAAAAATGAAATAAAAAAAAAGAGCAAAACTGATTATGAATACTGTATATTCAAAATGGAGCACATAAAGAATTAATAATATATATTTTAATGCAAACATGCTTATGTGTATGCATTAAAAAATATGAAAATGTAAAACTTTGTCAAAAAAACAAATTTGAGATTTGTTTGAGTGAATTATAAACTGTATCACATGAAAATACAGGCTGTCACAGCAGTGTTCAATGCATGTTTTGCAGTAAACTTTTGCACCATGACAAAATTTATAATTTATAAAATATTGATATTGGACTTTCAAAATGCTAAAAAAAATACAATCATAATTTATATATATTAGGAAAAAAAAAAGGTGAAACTTTTCCAATGTTGTGTCAAATGTTAAAGAGGCAAAACTCTGCATACAGTAGTATCTGACAGATTCTATTTGATAAAGAGAGGATAAAGTTCATGCATTGGTGTGCCTAAGATAAGTGTACTGTGTAATAAAATAATGGCATTCGAGTAGTTATATAAGTATTGTGAATTTTTAGGAGCCCTGTGTGGTTGTCTCTATTTTATATTTTCTCAGTAATACTAATTACAAAATTTATATAATTTATATTTTCACAACAAAAGTAATATTGCTTATAATACTTATTTTATATACACTTCAATGCAAACAAATATTCTTAAAAAACTTCTTTATTTTCCTTACAGTTTTAATCATCCAGAAGTCTTCATAAGAGCTTTATCTATCCTCCTCTGCTTTAACTAAAAGTCTAAAGCAAAGGGGGATGGATAAAGCTCTGATGAAGACTGCTGGACAGTCAAAACTGTAAGGAAAATAAAGAAGTTTTTTAAGAAAATTTGTTTGCATTGAAGTGTATATGAAGGAAGTATTATAAGCAATATATAAATGGATATACAAAGATATGCAAAGAAAGTGAAAGAGAATAACAAAAGTAATATTTTTGTTATAATATTTATTTTAACAAATATTTATTATTAATAATCATTTTTTTACTTTATAAAATGAAGCATTCAAAAATTCTTTTAAAATACAAATAAAGCTAATGACTAAAATTAAGAAAAAATGATTTACAAGTATGTAATTTCACTCTTAAGAAAAAGGGATATGTATTATAATGATAGTTTTTCAATATTTGTATTTACTGGGATAGAAGACAAGAACTATCTCCCTTGTGCTTAGTTTACAAACACCATTTTGCCACATTTTATGCAAATCTTGCGTCTAAAGATGAAATCTATTTAAAAAGATCATTACAAATGCAAAGTAAACAGAAATTTTTTTTTCAAAGGAAATGAGCTCAAATAGTTGAATTAACTATAAATTTTTCAAATCTTAACACAACTGCTAAAGAATTAATTGTACATGTCTACAGAAGCTAAGGCAATATCAGATATTACAATTAGAAGACTTACAGACATGTCACAAAATATTACAAGTAATATCACAAATATAATAGTAACTAATAATTCAATTTTTCTTTGCAAATAGATAAATCTACTGATATTTCTGGGATGGCACAATTAATTGAATTTATTCTCTGGTTAATAAAAGTAGATTAATTGGTTAATTGTTATTCCTTAATGAAGTTATAAAATAACTGGACAAAATATATTTCAGTCAGTTAACTCATTCTTTGGATAATATATTTTATAGTGTAAAATCTATGATTGAAATAAAAAAAAGATTTTCTTTTAGATGTTAAAAATTAAATCCAAATATAATATTTACCTATAGCTTCCTGCAACTAGAAGTACTCATGGCTAAAACTTTTGCTGAAGAATTAGATCTTATTTTGGCACAGGCAATACAAATAATTATATAAATCAAACTCTTAAAAATGCATACATTTAAAAATATTTATCATCTCATGGAGTTTGATTATTCTACATAGAAATTATATGGTTATAAAAAGTAAAGTTTTAAACCAACTTGTTAGAGTTAAAGAAGAAACTAACTTTCATGAAAACTGAAAAATTTGAAACATTTTTTATCATATTTCAAAAATACAGAATGGTGTACAAAACTGTCACATTTGTTAAATTTTAGTCTTTTTAAATTTTGTTAATACGTTATTACATAATAATAATAATAATAATAATAATAATAATAATAATAATAATAATAATAATAATAATAATAATAATAATAATAATAATAATAATAGTAATAATAATAATAATAATAATAATAATAATAATAATAATAATAATAATAATAATAATAATAATAATAATAATAATAATAATAATAATAATAATAATAATAATAATAATAATAATAATAATTTATTTTACCACCAAGAAAAGTTAATGGGGGAGGGGTTAAAAAAGAATTTAAAAAAGTTAAAATAATTTTGAAATGCTTGAATAACAAGTAGATATAAAAAATTAAAAATCGTCGATATTGTCAAAAACATTTAAAAACACTGCAAGAAAATTTAGAAACATCTTTCCTATCATTGGAAATGAAAAAGTATGTTTGGATAAGGAATCAATTTTTAGTGATCAGTATATCCTCATTTCAATTTTCACTTCAAGAAGAGGAACAACTTCTTGCACTATCATCAGATAAAACACTTAAATTAAATTTCCCAGAAGAGCCATTAGATAAGTTTGGGGTTTACATGAAAAAGGAGTATTCAAAATTATCTGATAAACCATTAAACACTTTGATACAATTTTATATATTTAATAGTTGAATACAAGTATACTTTATATATTTGAAGTTTAGATATGATTGTAGCAGATTTGAAAACAGTATCTTCAACTCCCTTTAACTATCCAATCTATCTCATATGTATAAATTAGCATTTTCTGTAATGACAAATATAAAAAGATCCAAAATACAAAATTTAAAGGATGATATGTGAGTGGCCATTTCAGAAATTCATGCTAAAACTGACAGCAGTACTAAAAACAAAAAGACCCAAATTTCACATTAGGAAATATGAAATATTTATTATTATAGAGTATTTTGAAAAAAAAAAAAAAGAAGAAATAATTATTTCCATTGTCTACTAAGGTTTTAGTTTATTTATATTTAAATATCATAATTTTCAACATGTAGTAATTTTGTACTAAAAATTATATTCCATCTATTTCTTACAAATTTTTTTTATAATGTATTAATTGTTATGTGAATGTTTATAAAAGTTTGTATTTATTTATTTACTAAAAATTTGTTTTAGTGTTTCATTTTCTGTATTTTTTTTTTTAATATATACATTTATTTTCTTATATGTGTATTGTATGCCACAAGAATTTTAGACCTATGAAAATGCACCATTTACATAAAAAAGGTTGATGACCCATGATTATCAGAAAAATTGCCAGGATGCTATTTATTAAGAAATATGAAAATTAAAAATAAAAAAATCAAGAAATAAATAGATTGAATTAATTTTGACAATTTAATTATTCAAAGTAATTGTTTTAGCTGCCATTTTTTTTTATTTCAAAAATGTGTGTGTAGGTTCATTTGCTTCTGTTTATTTATTTAGTTTTGAAATTTTTTTGTAAAAATTCACAACGATCCATTTAACTTTTGCAATATTGTTATTATGGCTTATTATTAATTTCATTAATGCCTTTTTATATTCCTGAAAAAATGAATATGAATTACTTTCAAACAAATTCAAATAGATGTTTATTATTTTCAAAACTGTAGATAAGCTGTAATTCTATTTTAAAATATAAAAGAAATTTTATTTTATGTGGATTAAATTTGCTTTTAAAAGAGCAAACTTTGGATGTTAATAATAGATCTAACTTATCAATTGATTCATAATTCTTTATCTTTGAAGATAATTCTAAGAGCCTGTGAATATTCAATTTTAATATCATTTACAAAGTCAAATAAGGATTTTGTTGTTAAAAGATTTGAAGCTCAAATTTCTTTTGCCATCCATTGAGAGATATATTTTATTATGATATCATATTATGCTTTCTATAATAAAGAATAACTCCAAAGGAAAAAATAATATTAGAAAACATTGTTGACAGATTATCAAGAAAGGCTAATTTAAATATTTGTTAAATATATATTTTATATATTTATGTTTTGAAATGCTGCCATTCTAAATATTAACGTAAAAAATATTAAAAACAGAGTTTAAATATAAAATTTAAAAAGATTTATTGTACCAAGTATACTTTCAATGCTTTTACATCATATTCATGATTAGACTGCTGAGATCATTAAGTTTTTTTTTCTGATTTGAATGCTATTTGATTTTTGGTTCATTACATATTCATTTTGTGTAATGAACCCATGCTTGCTTTATTTTACATTTGCAGTCATTGTTCATTACACAAAATGAACACATAATGAACCAAAAGTTAAATAACATTCAAATCAGCAAAAAATTAATGTGAAAGCATTAAAAGCATACTTGGTGCAAGAAATCTTACTAAATTTTATATTTAAACTCTGTTTTAATATTTTTTAGATTAAATTGTTAATACAAATTTAACTTTAAATTTTTTTATTAATGTAGTCTCAGAGCTTTTTAAAACTTAAAATAGATATATGAAATTTTATTTTTGTTCAGATATATATTGCTTAAGAAGACAAAATATTTTATGAACTGTTTTTAAGACAAATAACATTTTGTAGAATATATTTTTAAATTTGATGATCTTTTTAACTAACTTTTATTTCCCTGAGCATGTTAAAAATATGCTAGAATAATTGGATTTTTTATTCAAATTTCAATAAATAATATTTTCCTTTAAAAAATGATAGAAAATCCTTTCATTTTTTAAAATTAAGTTACATTTGAACAAAAAATGAGATTGCAATTATCTTTGTTTTAAGTTTCAAAATGACTGCTGACATTTTGAACAAGTATATAAAACAAGTGAATATTTAAATATAAACCCATTTATAGCTATCTTATCACCATGTTTTATAAAGAAAATTTACTCTCTCAGAATTATTCTGAATTTTATTAGAATATATTTTTAACACATAGCAAAATTATGATATCTAAATGTCTAAAATGTACTTTTCAGATCAGTGAAGTGACAAAATTTTATTTATCTCAATTTATTTTTTAAGAAAACTCCCCATTTCTTATAAAACAAATTTATCATCAACTATATAAACTGAATTCGGCAGAATTCAGGCATCAATATCATATCAAAAATGGTTTGTCAAGCGTTGGTGGCCTAGCGGTTAGCATAGCTGCGTTTCAAGCAGCTGGCCTGGGTTCGCTTCCCGATCAATGCTTTGACATATATATATAAATATATCAAAAATGGTTAGTTAATTAGTTTTTCTCTGCAGTGGTATTGATTAGTTTTACTGTCATTAATACTAAAACTAAATTAATTCACTCTTTTTTAAGAAATGATTAGAGTCGACTTATAGAAAGACCCATGCATAATATATTTGTTTGTAATTCATCAAAATTGACAATGAAATTCCTTTAAATTCTTGGACTTAAATATTGAAAAGAATAAAAAATATTCTGATTCCAATATGATTGTTAAACTATTATATCTAAGAGTATACACATTCCAAATGTTACTGGCATTAAAACATATCAGATTAAAATAAATATCATTTAAAGATTACTACTTATACACATTCAAAGAATATAAAAAAATATTGATTTCTACACTAAAAAGTTATTTTATAAATATTTATTTCCATTTAATAACATTAAATTGAATTTCCAAACTAAGAAACTGAATAAATTCTGAATTTATATATTTAATATTTTACATCCACATATAAACAAACTAAGCATAAATTACTACTTAATGTGAATAGATTGATAAATAAATTAGAGAATGAACTCAATGTAGAATTTTTTTCTAAAAAAATCAAGTCATATGTCACATGACCTAATTTAACAAGCTTGTATTACAAATGTTATGCAAATAAGCTCTTAACAAGCTCATCCTGGTATTTTTAATCTAATACTTGAATATCCTAGCACCTCACTGAGGAAGCCAATAGCAAAAACCGGTCTGGGATTGGGTATATTTTGCAAAGCTTGTTAAGAGCTTATTTTCTAGCTCTATATATAATCAATGTAGAATACAATGACATCTCTTTTAATTTATATGTATTAGTACAAAATCTAATTTACAAAAACAAATGAAATTCATTTTACATATTATTATAGTGTGACAAAATCTAATTCAAAAACAAATCTTTCTTTATTATAAAATGGAGAAAGAACGTAGTATTAATATTTGATATAAAAAAAAGATAAAAAAATGTATTTCATCATTATCAAACACCATTGATGCCTATCAGGATAAAGACCTCTCCAATTTTAATCCAGTTAATCTAGTCCCTCTCTACCATAACACATGAGCAAACTTCCTTATTTTATTCAACCATCACTCATGCAGTCTCTTTTTAATGTTTTTTACAATCTCTTGGGATTCATTTAAAACATTAGCTGCCCATTTATTATCATCTCTTCTAACAATATGTCAACCCAGATTCATTTCAGTTTCTTACATTCTTTTAATAATGTGATATCTATTTATTCTTTCATTCATATATTTTGTTTGCAGTCATTTCTTGTTACATTTAACATACATCTCTCTGTATTGCATTGAGTGATCCAAAGTCTTTGTATTATTTTTCTGTTAAGAGTCCATGTCTCAAATCCATAAGTAAGAACTGGTGAACACGTATATTAAAATCTTCTTCAAATGCTTAGGCATATTTCCATTTATTATTAAGTTATTTTTATCAAAAGCACTCCATTTAAATTTAATTCTTTGATTGTTTTCATTTGTGTGAATAATCTGACCGAAGTTATTTATAGTTATTAACTTATTCTAATTAATGATCATCATCTTTATTTGCTTCTTTTTAATAATTCATTGAGAATTACTTTAATGTTTTTAGTATTTAGCCTTAGTCCTACTTTCTTACTTTTATCTGATACTTCTTCCAACATTTTCTGAAGCTCTAAATCATTATTTGCAAATTAACTTAGATTGCAGAAAAATCTAGATTACTTAAATAATCTCCATTTACTTTTACTCCCTAGTTTCTCATTTTAATTCATAAAATACTTATTGTAAAACTGTGGTAAAAAGTTTTGAGATATAGACTCACTCTGTCAAACATCTTTTTCAATAAACAGGCAAAAACTCTCATATAGTAGTGCCACCTTGTGCTAACCAGATTAATCAATGGATTCCAGAAGGCTTGTGCATAAAATCCCTATCTAGTGCCTACTCATCCAAGTTTTTGCCTGTTTACTAACAGTTATGTGCTAGCATGAGATGGTGATTATGTGATGTTTAGTGGTTTATCTTTTTCAATGTTAATCTTTTTAATATCACCATATAATCTAATCATTGCTGTTGCACTTTGATAAATGTTTTTCACAGTGTGACAAACACTTATAGAACCACATGCATTTTTATAATCTACAAATCCAAAGCAAAATGACAACTTATATTCATTAGACCTCTCTCAATATTTAGAAGTGATCTACTGTAATATTTAAGAAACCACTTTTAAATTTAGCTTCTTCTTTTGGTCGATTAGAATCCAAAGTTTGCTGCAGATGAGTTGTGATTATCTTGACAAAGATTTTATAAAAACTGATAGATGATTGATAGACATATAACTTCTAATATCTTCATTATCTTTTTTAAATAGCAATATTGTTACTAAATTCTTCCAATGTTCTCTATACCTTTATTATTTAGACTTTGCCATCAATTTTCTATTTCTTTGCTTGCTTCATTTAAGATATCAATATTAATTCTAACATTTTCTGGAGCTTTTCTCTTCTTCATAAATTTAATTACATGTCTTATTGCTTTATTTTAAATGCGGAGAAATTTAGAAGATGTAAAAGTCGTAAAGAATACTTTATTTTTTTTTTGCTTTTTTTATTACTATATAATTCTTTATATAACTTTTATACACACTTCAAGATGTTATCTCTCTTTTTAATAATTGCTCCATTTTTTTTTTTTTTTACTGTGGAAAATTTCAAGATTTGGTTATACTTTTGAGACTTATTTTCTTTTATAACTTTTCTTGTTAATTCACAATTATATTTTGTTATATCCTTATTAACTTTTTTTGTATCATTTTACAAAACTTTAAATATTAAATTCATCATAATGGATCACTTTTTGAAATTTTTACTTATATATATTGTGCCCTTTTCTATAGGTCAGTAATAGTTCATAACAGTCAATTACTAAAAATTTTAAATTTTAGAATATGTTCTTTTGATTTATTAATTATAGTTTGTCGATTATATTTTTAAAGTACAATTTGAGGTTAAAGCAAATACGTAATAAAATTTTAGCGAATTATTTAAAAAATAGTTATGTAAAGCTTTAAATATTGTTGCATATGGTTGTAAAAGCTGGCCATATTAAATAACACAGCTATAAATAATTAAAAGTATATTTAATAAGTTCGATTTTAATAGTTTAAAACTTGTAGTAATAAATGTTATATTTTAAATTTATAAAGTCATATTTAATAAGCAAAAATTAATATAATATATTTTAAAAATAAACTTTATGATGGTGAGAATTGTATTTAATTCTATATTTTCTAAATTATTCTTCCAAATTTTTTATAATTATTTTATATAATATAATAAGTGTATCAATTTTATAAATCTGGGCAGAGAAATAGATTAAAAATCGTCTGTCAAAGTTATTAATCATGTGACTTTTAATGTATACTTTCACACACATGCTTGTTTGTATTTAAAGTAACAAAGTTTAAAATATTTTAAAAGTTATATTATAGAATTGGATGGAATTGTCACCTAGCATAAAATAATAATAAATATTAAGTTAACTATCATATGTAATGTTTTAAATAATGTAATAAAGATGAATACAGTTAATAAAAAAATTAAATATTTTGTTTAAATAAAAATAGATAAATGGAATAAGTTATTAAAATTGTTTTAAAAGTTATTTTAAATGTTTAAATAGTTTTAATAAAATAATAATTTATTTAAAAGTAATATTTTAAATAATGTTTTAGGTTCATTACGTCATAGTTTTTTATTTTCAAATATAATTCTGCTATAAACTGAAAATATGTAAATTTATTCTCAAGTTAAAGTAAGAATCAACCAATCAAATGAGGTATTCTTACAGACTATAAATATGAATTGCATGGGGGTGTAAGTGGAGATTAATAATGTATTGAAACCGGAGAAAGGTAAATTATAACTATCAAAAAGATAGTATTTTTAAATTTTTTATTTTAGTCAATTTTTTTTTTAGTACTTTCTTATTGTTTTATTTGCAAAAAAACTAATTGATAATTTTTAAAAGTATTTTTGCAAAAGAGGGTGTTAAAATATAATAATTTAGAAACTTCGTGGAAATGATTTTCTAATTTTTAAAGTACTTACCAGTAGTATTTTATCTGAAATTTAACCTAGACTACGCAATAGAGATGGATATACTACGAAATAAAATGGATATAAATTGTAATACTGTGAAAATGTTTGGAATATTTATTGATACAGCTTTATTAATATTTCACTGAAGAACTGTTTTGGTACATAAAAAACCACAGCTCGGACATCATACGGAGTCTAATGAAAAAATTGGAGACGCATTATTATTTAGATAAGTTTATCCAAGATTTATTTTTTTTTAAAGTAGTAATAAGACAAATATATCTTATGAATTGTTTATATAATATGATATTCAAAGGAGTAAAATGTTATATCCTTTCTGAAGGTAACATTTTAAAAAAATATTTTCAAGAATTAAAGAAAGAACCCAGGAGAATATGTTACAGAAGCGTTTTTGATATTAAAATATCCGGTCTTAGAATTATTTAAAATCTATTTAGAAAAGATTTGTTTAAAAGTACTTGAAGTTTTTTTTTTTTATTTTAAAAGAGATTTATAAAAATACCAAATGAAAGTTTAAATGTATCAAGAAGGAAAAAGTGAACACATAGTTGAATAAAAGATGGATCCATGGAAATACAAATAGTACTTAAAAGTTTATCGAATATTTTTCAAAGTTAAATTAGATGGATTGATGCATTGGATACACAGAGAATATTGGTAGAGAAGATTAAGAAGCTTCACGGGATTAATTAATATTATGATTTAATAATTATCATCCTAAATACTAAAACCAAGGATTATTTTCTATAAATTTTACTAAATGGATTAATAATTATTTTTATTTTAAACTTTAACGTGCTTGGAGAAGAACATTTTTAAAAACTGTAGAGAAAATAATAAACATTTTGGACTTATCAGGAACTATCGTCAAGAAAATATGTAATTATAGTTTTGATTTCTTTTATTTTGTTAACCTAGTTTAAATCTAAATTTTTATATAAGATTAGGAAAAACATAAAAACATTAATTTATTAATATTAAAATTTTATAATATAACAATCTAATAATTTAGCTAAAAATATTTTAATATAAAGTGTATGGGTGTGAATTTTTTTATATCTGCAATGCTCAAGTGGATAAAGGAAGCCTACTGAACACGATGACTAGATAAAGGTTATTGGTAATAATAATAACTATTGATAATTTATAATGTATATTTTTTTGTTTTCTTTAGATCATCCATAAATTGGAAGAATGAAGTGTAAAAGTTTTTTACTTATATGTACCACATTTCATACAACATTTTAAAAAAACATTATGAGATAGGATTGATTTGAAAATATGCATATGATGATTTTTTTATTTATTAGTGATATAATCCAACATAACAAATAATTATGTGATTCTTTTAAAATTTTCATGTTATTGGATATTCAAATATTGTCTAAGTAGATTGTATATGATTAGACATTTAGAATAATGAAGTAAGCAGACTTTTCTTGTGGAACAGCTAGATTGTTTAACTATTAATGAATTTTATTTATTGTTTTGTAAATGCAGATAGTTATTTATTGATGTAAGATGTGGAAAAACTTGAGAAATAATGTTGAGATAGTGGCTTGGAAGTACGTAGTGAACAGGAAACCAAGATGATGTTTTAAGAAATAGGATGTTATAAGGAATGGAAATAATATTTAGTCTTTATGTGAATATCAGCATAGTTAACAAAGCCCTATGACTGATACACATTTTATTTGGACAGTGTTTATATTTCTTTAAATATTTGATGTTCTAATAAAGCTGAAGAAATATCTTTAACATCATCCCTGTACTAGAGGATATTAGGCAGGTAAATGTCATACCTCTTCGCACTGTGCCATGATTTTGAGATATGTTAAGAGTAATACTCTAGCTTTCTTCCTTAATCCTATGCATCTGTTTTCGCTATCTTTATTTCATGTAATTGCATCATTCAGTAAGATATGTTTAAGAGAAATGATAAATAATTTAGAACTTAGGTTATGCTATCGTTTTGTATAAGATTGGTTTATTTGCTTAGAAGGAATAGGACGTTATAACTTGAAATTGAAGATCCAAAGTATCCTAAGGAAAGAAAAGAATCATAGAATATATTTTGAATTTTATTTCGGAAATGAAATATAAACTTTTTTAAAATAAAGTATCTAAACAAAGATATTTTTTTTAAAGTGATAATAATTTTAAATGCTTTAGTATTTTTTTTTTTTAAGAGAAAAATAAGTATTGCATATTTTTAAAATACAATAGTACAAAGTAAATTATGTAAACAATATGCATAGTATATTTTTTGTTTATTGATTAACAGAAATATATTGATGATTACACTTATATCATATTAAAGTAAGGCTTAAAGAAGAATATATTATGATTAGTAAACATTGTGTGATAAATACTAAAATCTAGTACTGAATTTTTGGATAATATTTTGTGTAACATCTTTGACTTTGCAAGATGAAAATTTTTAATATTTTGAGAAATCCATACTCAAAATTTTGTTTTCTATAGAATGTTTTCTAAGTATGAAATTTTTAAAAATAAGATAGTTTAATAATATTAAGGATAAAATGCTGTTGCTAATAAAGTAGATAAATATATTTGTAATAAGTTAACCATAATGAGAAACCAAATAGTAACATTTTTTTTAAATTTTGTCCTAAATCTAAATAAAGATATAATTGAAATATAAATTATTTTTTTTATAACCGGTAGATCAAACTGTAAAGTAAAAAAGTTAAGGATATCCACTGTAAATAGTGTAAATAAATTGTTTATTTATTTGTTGTTAGTAATAAACTTTGTTAAATTTTGTTATTTCAAAAATTTTGTGTCCGGGTTATTTATTTCTCCACATCACTGCATGAAATCACGATATATGCATAATAATCGAAACAAATATATAATTTTACACAAAAGATAAATAGAGAATTATTTTAAGAATTTTAAATATTTTATTGGTATTCATTATAATTAAATAATCATAATCTTACATTATTTTATTGGTCATAAATCAGTTATCACAATATTATATTAAATTATATGCTATCAGTTGCCACACATATTTTGTTTGTCAGATTATTAAAATGCTACCACGTATTTATTATATCATTACATGAAGATATAAGATCATATTATATTATTTCATTATTTTATTATGGTAATAAAATTATAGTAAAAAGAAAAGATATACAGAATTAGTTAAACAATGAAGAATATTATTACTGTTATTTATTATTATTAGTTTCAGTGTAGTAGATTATGACATAAAATCCCTTCTCATATTTTACTACGTATTTTTATTAACTTAGAATAAACTTTATGAACCTGAGATTATTTTATTTGAGCTAGATTATTATAAATAGAAGATTAAGATTTAATTATTGGTTTAATCTTAGTGAGTAGAAGTTATTAAAGTCGTAAGAATACTATGAGTTTATTTAAAATAGTCATAAAGGGGGATAGTGTTCTTATGCCATTGAGGTAGTATCCTGTAGGATATTGGCTCAATGTAATCTATCTTGTCACATGTATTTTCACTTCAAGTCTCATGAAAATATTAAATATTTATTTAATTTATTTTTATAAATTGAACCTTATTCGAATTTTAAATTTGAGCTAGTGGAATATTTAATTTTAATGCTGAATATTTTATTTATTAATTATTAACTGAGCTAGAACCCGTTTTATTTCATATATATTATCTGGAAGTGAAGATGCACGAGATTACAGGTTAGAATATATATAATGTCTTGTTTTAGTAAAAAAAATTACCAGTAAATTGTTACTTTTTTGTGTCAACTATCTTTGTTGCAGTTCTTAATAAGGTATATGCTATCTTTTTATTGATTTTATTTAAATCTGATCATCTTCGAGATCTGTTAACATTTTAAAACAATTTGCAAATTCTAGTTTAAATTCATTGAAGTATTTCTTAAGATTAGGAATATCAACTGTTAATACTATTTGTCTTAATATTTTTTATCTCTCTAGTTTTGCATTAACACATATTTTTCATTTCATTAATTAATAATCACTTCCTGATTTAAATCTATTAAGAATATTACAATCTTGAAATACACATCTGTTATTCAAAATATAATCTAATTGCTGTACCTTCATTTGGATGTTTTTAGGTTCCATTTTTATTTAGCTTTTTTTTATTAAAAAAAAATCATAATATACAATTTTTTTTCTTCTGGAACTTTGGGTCCTTTTATATTTCTATCATCAGAATCAAATTTACTGCAATACTTTCAACTTTCAATTGTTTACCAATTATAGCATTAAAGTCTCCTACAACAATTTTACAATATTGTTTGGTTTGAAATTCATATAAAAGTCTTCTACTTTGTCTTCACAATGACAACTTGTTTTTTTCCCATGTGCCATAGCATCAGCTGGGAAGTGAACCCACTAACCCGGGACAACTGCTTATAAAGCAACCCTCGCTGACCTCTCGACCACCAATGCTTGACAATGTTGTTGCAGCATAAATCTGAATAATTAGCATTTGGTATTTTCCATTAAGTTGAATAACTAATGCTTCACTCTGTCTGATGTACCATCAATCTCCACAATATTATATTTCCACTTTTTTTTATAATGATCATGAACATTATATTATTTCTCTGTGATCACTATTTAAAATTTACACTTAACTAATCTTATTTCAGTTTAATTCATTGTTTTTTAGAAAATTTGAACCATAGTTTCTTACATCTACCTATCTACCTATCTGCCTGCCCACCCACCTATCTATCGATCCATCCATGTATCTATTATATATCTATATATCCTATCTATCTATCTATCCACTTACCTATCTATCTACCTACTTACCTATCTTTCTGTCTATCTACCTATCTCTCTGTCTACTTACCTATCTATATGCCCACATGTCTATCAATCTATTTACCTCTATTTGTATGTTTGTCTACCTACCAGCCTACCTACCTATATCTAATCACAATTGTTAGTTTATTTATGATCCATTCATTTATCCATCTACTTTTGATCTTTCTATATTATATTTGGATATATAAAACATAAATTCCTGCAAATATAAACAAGCAATTTTAATAATTTTCACATCATTCTATTTAGCATTCATGATATCCAATTAATTTATTTGCACATATGATTATTTTAATTTTTTGTATTGTTAATAGTAGAAAGCTTGCTGATTGCTTGCGTAAGTTTTAATTCATATTAGAGAAGGAATTCATCTATCTTTGGCTAATTCCACAAGTCCATATTAATTATTTATTTTGACTCTTTTAAATCTTTCAGAATAACAGTAAATTTTAAAAAATAATTAATTAATGTAAATACCTTTTTAATGTATAATAAGTTATAGGAGGATTTTTTTTTTTTTTACAGTTTTTTTTTGGAAAAGCTGCAAATTATCATTATTATTTTTTTTTTTTGGCAAAGTAGAATGATATAGATGATATATATATATAGTAAATCGGAAAGATGTTTCAGTTGGTGCGGTACTTTCTTCAATTCCATCTATTATAGTATTATAGAATCTCAACATTAAATTTCAGAAAGAAGGATATGTTGCTAATTTTCTACTCTGCTACTGCCAGGTCACTAAAACAAGAACTAGTTAAAAATATGTTAAGTATTAGTTAATATTATTAAAAAATTAATATCATTATAAATAGTTTTTCTAACAAAACATTTATTTATAACTGGAGAGTAAAACGAAAATAATAAACCAAAATATTTTATTTACCAGTATATGTGATTTCTTTCCTGAAATTTCTTATTATTTGTAAAGGAATTCCGGAATGATTATTTCCTAGCAGTCAACTCTATAAAAGTACTGTATTTTCTGTAAATATACTACACTTTAAGACATCAGCTCAAAACCAGAAAGCAAGAAAAGGTACTAGATTTAAGTAATAATACCTCTCCTCACTGCTAACCCAGGATTAAAAAACAAAAAACAAAACTCAAGCTTAAAACTACGAATTTTTTTTAATGTGTACTTTTTTTTAAAAGTATAGTCCATAATACACTTCAACAAAATTATTTGATATCAAATAGAAAATTAGCCACTAAGAATTAATGCTTTGTCTTGCATTGTTAGCCGAGAGGTATCGCAGCCACCATGCAAGCAAGAAGTTGGTTGCAGACGGTTGTGGGTTCGCGTCCCGGCCGATGCTATGACATATGAAAAAAAAAAAAAGAATTAATGCTTTATAATGGTTACTAATTTAACCTGAACAGAAGGATTTTAAAACACCATGTTATCTTTATTCTGAATCTGACAGACATTAAATAAAACCTCTTTTAGTTTTTTTTTCTCTTTAAATAATGTATGTATTTTATTATCATATATAAAATTTAGCAATAAATGAATAAAATTTTATTTTGGATTTAAAATGATCCAGCATTGGTTTTTAGTTTCTCATTAGTTAAACATGACTATTATTTAATTTGCTATTTTATGATATTAGTGTAAGAGGAGTCATTATTCTATGAAGTAGCCTAAAATTTAAAAAGCTAGAATTGTATTAATGGCAGAACTGTGGTTTGTGGGTGTGCAGAGCCCAAAGATGCTTCATCATTGAGTATGCCAAATCACCATGATAATTAATAAAATTTATATGTAAATGAACATGTTTAGATTTCTGAATCACTTTTATTTAAATATCATAATTTCAAGTGGGTAGCAGCTTGCTGGCCGAATGTTCCTGTGCTTATGCATGGTGAACAGCGCCATCTAGCGGTTTGAACAAGCATTGCTGCTTTTGGCCCCTACTGTGGATACTTCTGTGTATTTACACTGAAACAGTGCCTCTAGCGGCGGGGGTACAGGTAACCAAAAACTACCCCTAATATATATAAAAAATGACACATTACTATTAATAATTTACTTAAAACTAAACTTATTTAAAAATTATTCTCATAATAATTACAATATATCTGCAGTAGTTGTATAGTAGATAATTACATTTATCGGTTGTATTTTAGAAGTATTAGTATAAATTGTTTGGTATAACTCAATGGTTGAAGCATCTGCACTTGGAGTATGGGGTTGTTGGATCGATTTTGATGGTGTCTTAAAAATTGTTCTCTATTTTTAAAAATGATATCTGTTTTTTCATCTTAATACCAATATTATTTTTTTACATGTTTACTATTGTGATTTTCCTTGAATTTGGACTTATGGGGTTTGTTATCTATCTAAAAACTCATAATTAATTTGTATTATTACCCAAATATATTTGAATATTGTTAATTGCAGGGTCTGCTGAATGCTTTATTTACACGACAGCTCAAACTCAAGGAAGACAGAATTATTAAAAAAAAACAAAAACATAATTTTTAAAAAAGATATGCACCAAAATAATTCCTAGCAAATTCGATTATATCGATAGTTTAATGCCACTTTGCTGAATGTGATAACCATATAACATCAGTTGAAAGTTTGCCTTAAAGTCATTCTATTGGGAAAGTGCCTAACCAAATATTTAATTTTTTTAAATTACCCAACATAATCTAACATTAAAATAAAATGTAAATGCAGGTTAATCGCTTTTAAAAATTGATCAAATAAATAATGTATGAAAATTTAAAATATCAAACCATGTATAATAAAGTATAATTATTAATAGTGGATATAAATAATTAAATAATGGTGAAAATATTTTATTAATGAATGAAAATAATTTTGCTAATAGAAAACATGAACAGGTTTATGCATGAGAGATTCTAAATGAATTTTAAAACAAACAAAAACAATTTTTTAACTATTTTTAATGAATTATTGATATGCTGGTTAAAGTTGACCTACATCAGCATTGTTATAATTATTGTACTTCAAAAAAGATAATTAAGACAAACCATCATGTAAAAAATAAAGAAATTGGATTCTTTTATTTCAGAGGCAAAACAGATGAAGACACCCTTGAATGTTGTACCCCATCTTATCATGGCTGTAGATAATATTTTTAGTAAGCAGATAGATAAACTAGAAGCAAAATTACTTATATAATGTTAGAGCCAGCATGAGAAGGGGAGGAGAATTCAATGTATTAATGTATCTGTGTGTGTATGGGTGTGGGAGGAGCTTTTAAATATGATAAAATATTAGACATTTAAAAAAAATTATCTTATTTGCAGATATTTCCCATTTCTACTAGAAATTTCACAGAATTGTCCAAAAAAGTAATATAAAAACTTTTTTTTTTCATGTCAAATGCGTTGACCAGGAAGCGATCCCCGGCCAGTTGCTTGGAAGGCAGCTATGCTAACCACTAGGCCACCAACGCTTGACAATATAAAAACTTTTGAAAAAAAATAATTACAAAAAAATTAAAAATTTCAAATTCAATAAATTTCTGCTTATGTTACTAAATAAATATTTTTGTTTTATGGTATTATTTACTAATGTTTCAAAACGTATTTTTTAAAACAATTTGTTTTATTTTAATGTGTGTTTTTAATCTCTGGGTTTATTTTATAAAAATAAATGAATAAAAGACGTAAATGTCTATATTTTTAAGTTTTTTTTTTGCAAAAGTGCTGGGGAAAAAATCTTTTAATTTACAAATTTTATTTTTAGGATGGGGAGGAGGGAGGAAGTGTTAAAATTTACCTTGCACAAAGGCACCTTTTACCTATGTAACCGCACTAGTTAAAGAAATAGCAAGCAGTAAAAAAAAATAAAAATATGACCATGATTAAAATTATTATTTAGTTGTAGCCTTAAACTATCCTAATATAAAGAATTTTTATTTATATTATTATCTTTTTAGTCATAATGAACACTAAATAAAACTAGTTATGCAAAAATTATCTTTATTATTATAACATTTTAAAGTATATACAAAAGTTTATTTTCTATGAATATTCTTATTTAATAAATTTTACCAGTGCTATATTTACAATCAATTTATTATTTGTATAATCATTGAAAATAAACAACATCATCTTTAGATGGAATGTTAATCTGAATTTCGGCTGTAGTTTGAAGAGTACCATATTGATTAGGTCGGTGATAATTGGAATCAAATATATTTTCAGTATAACTGTTATCACTGCCATCTGGTGATAAATGCCCTCCATAACTATCTCTCATATAAGTATAAGGAAAACCTGGAATAAAACCAGCACCTGGTATCCAGGTACTAGTATAAGGACTTGCCTGTTGAATTATATTATCATTAATTTGAATTGTTGACTGCTGGTTGTAAGAATTTGATTGGAAATAATAGTTACCTGTTAATTGTTTGTAAGGCTGTTGCATATTAAAATTTTGAAATTTAGAATTAATAGAGTTTGTTATAGCAGGTTTAATGCTATTTTGATTAAGAGAATTTTTATAAATCTGTAATCTTGATTTGAGTTGTAAACTTGGTGTTTCTTTTTGATTGATCTTTTCATTAGTATTAGGAAGTGGTATCCAATTAATTTTTTCCTTCTTGACTTTTTCTATTTTATTAAGTTGATTCTTTTGCAGATGGTGATCTTCATTTTCATTTGGAGCAAACATTGGAGTCTTATCTTCTGGTAGTTTGGGGACAATATTTGGGTTATTACTAAATTGGCCTTCAAGTTCAATAGGGCTTGGGGATGATTCCTCTGATATATCTGATTGTTCTTGAATGGTCCGATCATCTGGTTGAGGAGTTGTCACTTTATTTTCATTGTTTTGATTTTGTAATTGCTTTTTCCTTCCATAGTTGGCAGCATCACAATGAAGAAATAGTCCCAAAATCAGAAATAGAAAAAGCTAAAAAAAAAAACAACAAAAAAATCTTTATTTATTATTATTAGATTAGAAGTAAGAAAATAATATAAATAAAACTAATAAATTATTTGTAAAATATTAAATAATAAATTAATAGAAAAAAAAGTTGTTACATCAAAATAAAGTATAATAAAAAGTTAATATTAAAAAGTAAAAGTTGTATTAAAAAGAATAGATCTAAATTGGATTATTATAAGATAAAACAGCTTAATTAAAGTAAAAATACTCAAAGCAAAAACAAAAAATATATTAGATGATGTAGTTATCAAATAAAATAACAATATATATATAAATTTTAAAAAAGTGAACAAAATTATGATTATAAACAAGGCAAAACTCTCCATACAATAGTGCCATCCTGTGCCAACCAGAGTAATCAATGGATGCCAGAAGGCTTGTGTATAAAATCCCTATCTAATGCCTACTCATCCAATATCCCCAGACTAGTTTCTGGCTTGTGGCCTACCCTCTAGCAACCACCTTTTATCTCTATTTAACTATAAAACCATGAGAATGAAATTGAAAACACAAAAATATTTTCAATCTAAGTTCAATAGCTTATATAGTCATATATGTCTGAACTCACTTCAGAACCCATACATTTTGGTGTCTTTGGCTCTTTAACAACCATAGCCACCACTATCCTATTAGGCAGGATTGGTGTTAAACCATTAAGCATCACATGATCACCATCTCTTATACTAGCACATACTGTATGGAGAATCTTGACTTGTTTATAAACAATTATGTGCTAGTATAAAATATGGTGATCATGTGAAAATTATAATTACTTCAATTTTATAATACATATAAAGAACAAAACATGTATAATATAGTGTGGCTGCTATATCCATTACATTTGCTTCCAAAACCCTTAGTGGGTAGTGTATATTAGCAGACAGTAATACTGAAGTATTCTATATGTGTAAAGTAATTTTAACACATAGACACATACAGCACACACACACATATATATAAAAAACAGAGACTTTTTTAACATATATATATATTCATATCTCTGATACAACTTAATTATAAAATTATAGTACTTATTTAAGTTTGAATCAACAATAGAATAAAAGAAATAAAATGTTGTAGTTTGGAAAAAGACAGTGAAAAAATAATTTGAGAAAGTACTTAGTGGCATGCATATGTACTAAAATGTGTGTAACTATTCACTCAATCACATTCTTTCTCTGTCTCTTTTTCAAAAAACTTAGTGTATCCCTATTTATTTTTGTTATGAAAACTGATGATGATAAAGTATCAATTATTGATTTGGGGCCATTGATAATATGTTAGAAGAGACATCTGTTTTGATATTTTTTTAGAAAATTCTACTGGAAACATGTAGCATATATTTAACTCCGTATTGTTATTTATAAGTCTATATAATCACCATCTGATTATCCAATATTAATATCAATCACTTTTCTTTATTCACTTTTACAGTGCATTATACACTTTTTTTACTATCATAACAATTTTGATTGCACTGGCAATCTTCTTCAGATCTATAATAAACAAAAATCTAAGTACATGAATACATAATTTCTACATATTATATATATTTTATATTATAAATTCTTTCTTTTAATCAACATATCTATATATCCTACAAAAAAAAATCAAGTCAGATGTCATATGATCTACATATCCTATATATATGTTTTTTATATGCTCTTTTATATATATATACCTTCATAAATATCCTCAATCACTTCAATCATTTTTACATTTATATTATTTTTAATAATTAATTCTTTTTTTATCATTTATATATATTTTATAATTTTATATTCTATTTATTTTTTATAACCACTTTTAACATTTTCACTTTTTTATTCTCACTTTTTATTCTAACTTTAACGTTATATATTTAACCTATATATTCTAACTTTAATATTATATGTCTAACATTATATATTATTCACTTTTTTCATCTGTGTATATTTCCTATTTTTATTAATATTCCCACCCAATATTTATTCCTAATCTATATTCACAATCTTGATTGCTTTTATTTTAATTATTTTTAATTTATTTTTATTATATTTTATACTCACCTTTTAATCCAAAGATCCTTCTTTTGCATGTATCAGTCTGTGGTTTACTTTGACTCATGACCTGGGGAAGTTGTTCTAGCCTTTCTAATTAAGTTGATTTAAATAGATTATTCCACAAATTCAAAATTTCCATATATATATATTCTAACCTTATGGTTATTATCATAATTAATTAAAATAGCCAAAAACTACAAAAATGTTATTGGCTTTATTTTTTAGTTAAGCAAAGTAAATCCGCCACTATTATTGGTCAGAGAGCAGATGGTATAGTCAAAATGAAATTCAGAAGTCTCTCATATTACTGCCTCAAAGAATATATATTTTTAGCAAGTATTTAAAGACATTTTCTGAGTAGATTTTATTAATCAATGCATACATAAAATACATACATCCATATTATTACTATTATTTTTTTTGAAAGCACAGTTGAAATTTTATATACAAATAAAAAATACACACACACACACAAATGATATTTTATTAAAAATATACAAGATAGGGTACACTAAATCAAAGACAATAAAACAAAATATTTTAAAACAGTTCTATAATCGTTACAGTACAATAAATGCAAATGAGATTACATTTATCTAAAATTGTAGAGCAAACAGTCTATTTAAAATATATGTGTGCACGCATCAAAATCTTATATGTTTAAATTTTGACCAAATTTTAAAATTTATAAATATAAAACTATTCAAATGGAAGTCAATCTTCAATAATGCACTATTTCTTAAATATTATAAATCTCCATGCACTCTCCCGCTAGGTATCGGAGATTGACTTCCATTTGAATAATTTCAACATTTTCAGCGCGTTATAATAATACATTTAAATATAAAACTAGTAAATTAAATTATTTTGTTTGGTGTTATAATAATTCAATTAAAAGGTATTTATTAAATGAATTTAATAAAAATAAATGTCAGAACTTTAGGGGTAATATATGGTTGAAAAATTTATTTTAAATTAAGGTAAAATGATTACAATTTTGGTATTATTATTTTTCCTTCAATGTCTGGAAAATTTAGTACTTAAAATAAAACTGGATAATTTTGATCATCTGCTTCTTCTATATCACCATGGCAATGAACAGATTGTTCTGGAAAAACCTAAAAATAGAAAAACTTTATGGGTAATAGTGACTAATTAAAATACCACTGACCAGAGACTATAAATATAACTGCTTGGGAAAATTCAGCCCTTTTTTTTTTATAAATCTACAGTGCATCCAAAATTCAGTCAAATTAAATTTCAAGTAGTCATTTTGACCATTTTCTTCACAATGTCAGAATAGACAATCTCATTCTAGGCATTTTGCCTAGCTGTTAGAAAGTCTCTTCTTGAACTAAAACGGATAAAGAACAAGAAGGATTATTACTAAATGCCAATTTGAAAGAAAATCCAGTTTGCCTTTGACTATTAATGAACATTTTGGAATTTTGCTTATGGGATGCTCATTATAACATCAGTCAAATCATTTGTCTCTTCTTTCAAAATAATTGTGAAATAACATTATGGATTACTGAAAGTTAAAGCTTTATACAATAAGACTAAATCCACATATAATTTTGCAACTTTGAAGAAAATGTTTAATTAGTAATAAAAATCAATGAAGTTAATTTGACTATAAATTACCATTTATTTACCAGATCTTGTAAATTATTAAAATGGCCTGAACTATATAGCAAAATAAATTAAGTGTGTTTAAACCAAAGGATTAGTAATCTAATGCTTTTAAAATATGTCATAAATGCCAACCATAAGAATCATCATCATCATCAACCATTATCAATCCACTGCAGGATGAAGGTCTCTCCAAGTTTAATCCATCTTCTCTGATCTTCAGCTTCTTTTCTCCACATCATCCCTGCACACTTTCTTATTTCATCCATCCATCTAACATGTGGTCTCTTTCTGGGGCTTTTACAATCTCTTGGAATCCAGTTTAAAATTTCAATTGTCCAGCTATTATTATCTCTTCTAGCAATATGTCAATCCCAACTCCACTTCAATCTTTTAATTTTTCCAATGAGGTCACTAACACCTGTTTGTTCTATTACCCATATATTGCATTTTCAATCTCTTCTTGTTAATCCCAACATTCATCTCTCCATACTTCTTTGAGTGATCTGAAGTCTCTGTATTGCTCTTCTATTAAGTGTCCAATTCTCAGATCCATAAGTAAGAACTGGTAAAACACATTTGTTAAAAACCTTCTTTTTCAAACACACAGGCATATTTCCTTTTAGTATCAAGTTATTTCTACCAAAAGCACTCCAAGTTTAATTCTATGATTAATTTCATCCAATATGTTTCCATCTGTATTAATAATCTGACCAAGGTATTTGTAGCTGTTAACTTCTTCTAACTCATCATAATCAATCTTTATTTTCATATTTTGAGAAAATCCATTGAACATTCCTTTAGTCTTTTTAACATTTATCTTTAGTCCTACTTTCCCACTTTCATCTGATAACTCCTGAAACATTTTCTGCAGCTCTAAAGCATTATTTGCAAACACAACTATATCATCTGCAAAATCTAAATGACTTAAATAATCTCCATTTACTTTCACTCCTTTAGCTTCCCATTTTAATCTACAGAATACTTCTTGCAGCACTGCTATAAAAAGTTTTGGAGATATGAAGTCACCCTGTCTTACACCCTTCTCAATGTTGACTTTCCCAGTATCATTATGTAATCTAATTGTACCATAAGGATATAAGTCTATAAATGTTTTCTAAAGAATTGTTATTGCAAAACAACTACAATTCAATGTCAATCTTGTAATAAAGGATTTCAGATTATAAATGCTGCACTATAAAAATATAATAAACATCATAAATTGATCAGCAGACAATCTAAAGTGGATTAAATGTGTTATCTATTCAATGTAGAGTAGGATTACTAAATGTGCTTATTAAACGTTTTTTTAAAAAATAATTATATTAAGTGTCATTAAGGATTTAAACCTATGAAGGGAATTATCTTATGCTTCAGATTTAATATCTAATGCTTATATTAAAGTATTGCCAATAAATTACAAATGTTGGAATACTCTGCAAAGTATAAATATTTCCACAGGATAATTGTCAATCATTCATAAAAATAGGATTATGATTTGAGGAATTATTTAAATAAACTTTGTTTATAATTATTGAATTATTTATTTTATAATTATTATTAATGTAATAAATAATAAAGTTCTCAAGATAATGCTAAAATATGAAGGTACAGATAACAAATTTATATAATTTACTAATGATATTGGGTATGAGGGTAATGTATATGATTTATATTTTATACTGGAGTCAGGTTGTATTTAGTTAAACTAACTTATAAATTTATGTAAATCTGTTTATCTTTAACTTTATTAATCCTTAAATTCAGTTTCATATTCATAGGTAGCTAATCATCTTTGGGTAGATGATTATACCACTAAGAAAAAGTTATTTATATAGCGTCTATGATATTTGTATAATACTGACATGTTACAGTATGCAATAAGACATTCTTATGGTATAAATAAAATAAATTAGTAAAGGTATGCACCTAACTAATTATTTAAACCTTGAATAATACAAGAAGCATAACGAGTAACGGATATAAATGTATAATAAATAAAGCTATGTATTTTGTATATCATTTAGGAGTGCTAAGTAAATAATTTTATTTATTCCAAAAGAGTGAAAGAACTAACCAGTTTTTATAGAATAAAATTGATAATCTATTAATTATTGTTACAAAGATAATTAAAGATATTATAAAATATGAATTATCTTCTGTATACAAAATTAGGTTTTGTTTTAATACTGTTTAGCCATCCCCAATAGAGTGTCATGTTTAGCAACGCTTTAGAATTACACACATAATCATAAACGAAGATTAACTTATTCACAAAGAACAATAAATAATATTTTATTAATATTATTATAAAATTTTGTTAATAAATTATGTTTATAATTTTGTTTTGTTTATATACTTCTTATTTATATTAAAGCAATTGTTATAATTATATACATCTGTTTGTCATTATTGAAATCATCGTCTTCACATAATTTTGAAATAAAAGGTCATACTTTTATGCCATTAAATTACATATTCATTTATTAAATTTATATACACCATATTGCTATCTAAAATACAACTTAGTAGGATAAGATGAGGCACAATAAAATTACCTTTTTACATTCGTCATATCTAGAATAATTTAATAAACTTTAAATCTAGACATTTTTTAATTGAGCGATTAAGCTTGATTTAGTTAATAACCCTGAGATAAATAAATAATTGAATCCTTATATTTAATTTATGAATAGAAAAGAATTAAATTGCTAGTTTTATTCAAAATGCGTATTAATTTATATTAAAGTAGTTTTTTTTTTTATACATGCGACACCTTAACTGAATATATCTATCTATTTAAGAATTCAGTAAGATTATTATCATGCAACTATAAGAATGCCCCGAGAAAGTTATTATTTTTAAATTTTAATGTATTTTTAGATTCTGGAATAGTTATTATTATTTATTTTACATGGAAAATAAACGTGCATTCATTTTAATTTATTATTGAAAGTGTGCAACGAATTGTAACCACACTCCACATAAATATATTTTTCTCAACCGGACGTCTTTTGCTCTTACTTGATTGCAACTTGAACTTTGGGTTACAATATATATATATAATTAAAATTACCCCAAATTGAAAACTAAACAAGGCTAGTCAAAGTAAATAAACTCTAACACAACCATTGGTTTCCTGCCAAAAACCCACTTCTCAAGTGTAAAAGACTAAACATTATTAATAAATATATAATAGTAACTTGAAAGGCTGAAACCTTTGACAGAAATGCCTTAAAAATACTTATATGACAGCCAATCAGATGTAATAATGACTGCATAGGAAACTCTCAAGTCAAAACACAAGGCAGAGATTTTACTTTCACGCTCTCATTTCAAAATGCTTAAGACTGGCTTATTTATATATAAATTTAAGTAGAGAAGAAGGTGGGAACCATCTTTTTTTCATAAAATCTCTGTCTTGTATCTAGACTTGAGAGTATCCTGTGCAGTCATTATTACATCTGATTGGCTGTCATATAAGCATTTTTAAGGCACTTCTGTAAAAGATTGCAGCCTTTCATGTTATTATTATATCATCTGCTTGTGCTTAATAAATTAATATATTAACAAATATATACAAACTATTACCCATAGTTTCCAATTATATCTCACACATCCTTAGTATTAAAAGAATTCTTAAACAATAAAGAATAAAGTAGGTAGAAATAAATATCTTGGTTCTACTTTATATATCATGAAAAAAATATAAATCACAATATTAGTTTTGATGAAATTAAGGTTATCTTTTTTGAAAGAAGTGAAATAAATAAAAAGAATTAAAGAATCTTTATTATTAAAAAATTATGACTTTGAAGCAATTAACTTGTTTAAGAGTTCTTTTAATATTAAAATTGTGTGGGATGTAATTAGAAATTGTGGGTAAAGTTGGTATATATTTGTTGATATGTGTTTTAGTCCTTTGCACTTAAGAAGTCTGCTTTTTGCAGGGAAACCAATGTTTGTATTGTAGAGTTTATTTTCTTCAGTTGGTTATGTTTAATTTTGAATTTGGGATAACTTCAATTATTTTATTGATTAGTTTAGCTTTAGGCTTTTAATATATATATGGAATTTAAATGGAAATGACAACTCATTTGGAATCTATATACAAACAACAATCAAATGTCAATAAATGCAAAGAATAAAATGGACCACTATTTTTTACATGTTCACTGATTTCAAGAATCTATTTATTGTGTTGTTTGCAAATAGAGTGAAATTTTGTCTTAGATTGATTTGAATATGGCTTACATTATTCTAAATTTACAATTGAATATTTAGATAATAAAGGGGTACTTTATTTTTAGAAACCTCATAATATTAATGAAAAGTGAACTTAGTGAACATAAATCGTAAATATGCATAGTTTAATATATATATAAAATTCAAAGGAAAATAACACATCTGAACAACACTCAAATGTCAATAAATGCAAACAACAGGTTGGATCTATCCTTTGCACTTCTGATGGTTTTAAATATTCATTTATTGTTTATACACAGTTTCTAGACATAATGTTGTTTTCATTTAAATTTTATGTACATTAAGTTATGTGTATTTAATATTTACATTCACTAAAATGATTTTTCATTAATATTATGAACTTGTTAATAATGAGGCATTATTTTTATTGTTTAAATATTCAGCTGTAATTTCAAAATATGTTATTTTACTTTTAAATCAAGCTAATATATAATTTTCATTTTCTATTTTCCAACAACTTCAATAAATAAATGATTTAAACCAGGGGTGGCCAACAAGTCGTTTTGGTTGATCGCGAGGCCACTCTGGCAAGAGCTGTCAGGTAATGAGTGAAACAAATTAAGTCAAGATTTTCAAGTTTTTTTGTTATTTTTGTTTTTGTTCTAATTTTTTTTTTCACTTCTAGATAGATGAAGTCCACTAAGTCGTATCATTATTGAAAATAATATTTTTAATCTTGACTTAATGTAGCTAATTTAAATTAATAAATATTGTTAATAATTACTCATGTTACTTTAATTCCCTTGGACATGAGTTTTTGGCCTGTTAAGTAATTATTTTTTTACTAGGTAGATATATAAAAATAGTATGTATTTCACACCTCCCTCCACTTAGACTACGCCTATGACAATAATTCGATCGCCTATGACAACAAGTTGATCACAACACATTTTTCAAATAAAAATTAGATCTTATGAACATAAAAGTTGAGCACCCCTGATTTAAACCATCAAAGCACAAGAAATAGAAAATCCATTCTACTCTTTGAGTGTTGTTTATGCTTAGCTCCTGGATGTGTTGCTACTTTCATTTTAATTTTATAGACATTAAACTATGCATAGTGGATGAAATTATACATAGACTTAAACTTGGATGAAATTTTTAAGTTGAAATAACTTAATATTAAAAGAAAATATACTTGTGTGTTTGATAAGATTTTTAATAACTGTGTTTTACCAGTTTATACTTAGGACTGAGACTTGGATACTTAACAGAAGAACAACACAGAGACTTGAAACTAGTCAATGAAGTATAGAGAGATGCATATTAGTAGTAACAAGAAGGGATCCAAAGTAAAATATGTGGGTGAGAGAACAAACACATGTTATTGTCATCATTGAAACAATTAAAGAACTGAAATGGAACTGGTTGGATATATTGCTAGAAGAGATAATAGTAAATGAACAGTTCAAATCTTGAACTGGATTCCAAGAGATTTCCAAAGACCTAGAAAAAGATTATACCTAAGATGGATAGATAACCTAATGAAGTAAGCTGGGATGATATGAAGAAGAAAAGCTAGAGCTTTGAGAAACTGGATTACATTTGAAGAGAGTTTAATTCTGCAGTGAATCAATAATGATTAAAAATGATGACGATGCTATCATTTGACTCAGAGGATAAACTGACTGCATTTTATTAGTTTAAAACAATTATATGTAAAAATATTTATAATTTAATGTTTACATTAAAATTAAAATAAATGAATAATTATAAAAGCATATGAAATCAATATTAATTTTAAGTCAATAAACATCACATGATCACCATTTCTTATGCTTGCTCTTAACTGTTATTAAAACAGGCAACACTCTCTATACATACTGCCACTCAGTGCAAGCCAGAGTAATCAATAAAAAAATGACAGAAGGCTTGTGCATAAAATGTGCATCTAATGCCTGCTCATCCAATATCCACAGACTAGTTTCTGACTTGTGGCCTTCATCAGCGAGGAGCCTTGGATCTGACAGCACTGCACCTAGATCTTAGGATTTAATGCTACACTCCAGCAGCCACCTTTTATCTCTACTTAACTATAAAACTATGAGATTTAAATTGAAAACACTATAATATTTTCAATCCAAGCTCAATTTAAGTCTCATAGTTTTGCAGTTAAGTAGAGATAAAAGGTGGCTGCTGGAGGGTTGCATTAGATCCTAAGATCTAGGTGCAGTGCTCTCAGATCCAAGGCTCCTCACTGTCGAAGGCCACAATCCAGAAACTAGTCTGGAGATATTGGATGAGTAGGCACTAGATGGGGGATTTTATGCACAAGCCTTCTGGCATCCATTGATTACTATGGATTGCACTGAGTGGCAATACATATAGAGAGTTTTGCCTATTTTAACTTTAAGAATTGTTATTGATAGAAAAATTGATAATAAAAAAAAGCTTTAGCGATAACTATTATAATTAAAAGGAAATTAAATGAACCTGTAAATTTAATTAGTAATTTTAATAATTCAAAACATGTTTTTTTAAGAATACGTAATGCCATATTTTGTTTCTCATTTTCTGCCTTGGAGTAGAATACTGTATATGCAAACTTTTTTTTATTTTATCGGAATATATGACTTGTTTTAGTGGAATATATGATTTGTTTTATTGATTATTATTGTGATTTTAAAATGAAGTAAATCTGTGTTTATACAGCTTTTTTTTTATTCATTAGCAAACAATATTTGTTTAACAATTTTACTTCATTAATTACATTTTTTTTAAAAATCACTTATAATTACTCTTTTTTTTTTTTTTACAAGAGCGTCACCATTTTTTTTTTTTTCCATATGTCAAATGCGTTGATCGGGAAGCAAACCCGGGCCAGCTGTTGGAAGGCAACTATTCTAACCACTAGGCCACCAACGCTTGAGTCTTTTCACTCTACCGATGATAACTCTGCTAATATTCGCTTAAACGTGAAATGTATAGCATAATACTTTCATCTCAAACAAAACTGTTGTCTTTTTTAAAACTTTTAAAATTAAATTAGAAATTGAAGTAGGAATTTTTGCTCATTAGGAAGATATATTACAATTGTCTAGCGATTCATCAGCCAATAACTATTAGAAAGGTAAGTAAAAAGTCAATATGGTTAATAATATATTTTAAAAGAGCTAAGGTTATTTTGGAGAAATAAAATAACTGTTTTAAATGTAAAACAAAGTTTAGGAGAAATAAAAAGACAACTAAGTCAAGGAATATAAAAAAAGTTAATACTTTTTTTTAAAAGATGTCATTGCAACCCGGGCAACTGCCTGCAAGTGCAAGGCAGTCGCGCTGACCTCTCGACCACCAATGCAAGACAAAGAAAAAGTTAAAAAAATTTTACTTTTATTTCTCTCCGAGTAATAAAAAATGAATGTAAAAAACACTCAGCAATATATCACACTTATATAACAATCTTTCACCCAATATTAATTTTTTTCTTCCTCTCTGCACACACACGCATGCATAACTCTCCCTTATACACAAAAAGTCTTACACATTTGCCTGTCCATGCCTTTGACATGAAGTTTAAATACTCAGGATAAGACTTAAATATTTTTCAAGTTTTAAAGAAATATAAAATTTTACTTTTAGGCAAAATTGGTAGATAATGATAGGTAACTGGCTATTCTTAGATGAAGGTAAAGCAAAAAAAATTAAAACTATTAAAATTCTCACCATTTATCACTTGACAAATCTGGTGAGTAGAGCCTTGTCCTCTACTGTTTTTTAGGTGGATATTAGATAATCTTTTTTTAAAGATCGTTTTTTTCCCCTCATATGTCATCGCATCGGCCGGGACGCGAACCCACAACCGTCTGCAACCAACTACTTGCTTGCGAGGCGGCTGCGATAACCTCTCGGCTAACAACGCTTGACTAAAGATCGTTTTATTTTTTATTTTTCTATATAAACAAGCTTTTTTTTTAAAAAATGGAAATAAGAAAAACGCAGTTTGTATTAATAAAAGCAAATGTATAAAAAAAATGGAGTAAAGTACTTTTAATTTAATTTACACGATTTATATATTCCTAATATTTGTTTAATTATTTTATAAAATTTATTTGTAAAACCTTCAACTAAGACTTATTTTTTTTTGCAAGCGCAACTTACGTAATCTTTTATAGTTATTTAAAAAACAAAAACCAACGTTCAAACAATAAATAAATAAAATTCTACACCAAATTAGAATAAATTCATTTCGACTTACCATTTTAATGTTTTTAATCAACTTCTTTACGAAGATCAATTATCTGTCCTTTCTTGTGTTAGGGGTAAGAAAACAAGTATTGCTCTTTTTGAGGACCTTACTCTTTTAGAGTCATTTTAATCATTCATTTATTTTATTTTTTATAAATAACTTTTTATCATTAAAATCACGACAAGCATACTAAAAATAACAGTGACATTGAAATGCTTTGTCTAAGATTTATTAATGGGTCGCCTTGAGCTGAGGCAAAGAAGTCAAGATAAAAAAAATTTAATTTGAAAAGAATTCAAATAACACCAACTTTTAATATTTTTTTCATTAAAAATAAGGTACAAAAATACTTGAAAATGCATTTTAACTCTTATTTCGTTGTATACCACGTGTATGTGTTTATTTACACAATCACACGTTAATTATTGTTTTCATATTTGCCTTTAGGACAAATGTTTTTGCAATATTTCTCAACACATATTTACCGAAAGCCTTTATTTTTCATAAGGCTCTCTCCCAAAGTTGATCATTTAAAAAAAAGTTTATTATCTTTTGTTACACAGTCCAGAATTATTTTGGCTAACTGACTAGTCTTTTATGTCAGAAGACTTTTGACATGGTGGTTAGGATATCTGCTTCCATAATCTCGTACCCATTTAACTTTATTCTAGTTTTATAATCTTCAGCAGGACTGAAAACCTAACTATGTTTTACATTTTTTTAAAAATTCATATGATACATAAAACTATAACAAAATGAAAATATGTGTAATATGATAATTCATTACACATACAAACTTTTAAATCACATGACCTTAATAAATTTTAATCAGTACTTAATAGAATATGGCATAAATACATTCCATAGGATACTTCATTAGTATTACCTGAAATGAAACACATCTTTAAACTTTTTGAAAGATTAGATAAAGATGTATCTCTATATAACAACTTATATTAAATATTTATTTTATTTTCTGTTATATATATATTAAAAATTAAATAAAAATATATAATATATATTATATTTTTATTTATTTCATTTTCTGTTTTATGTGTATATATGCAAATCTATTTGCAAACAACTAAGTCTGCAAACATTACTATAATAAATAATAATTAACAAACCACATCTTCAAAGAATCATTGAAATGAACTTGAAAATAATACTCTCTCTTTTTTTTAACATCATTACCATTCTATATGACAAACAGATTATTAGCATTGATGTATAAATGATGGACGATATTTTCAAATTCATTTGAATGATCTTTTAGGATCTGGTTTATGAATTATCATAATACTGTTTTCAGATTTGATTATTCTGAAAATTAGTTTATATTATTAGTGTTATGTATTTGATAAACCACAAGTTATTTAGAGTCTTAAAGAGATTACACTTTTATTGTTAAAGGAGGTTGCCTTGACAATAGTTTGAAATTGTTGATTGTTATTGATATTGGGATTGTCTAAGTGTTGGCTAGTTTTTAATGATATATATATTATAAAGGTATAAAATAAATAAATATAACCAAACATGTCAGGGAATGTCAAATTGATAACAATATGAAACATAAGTCTGACTCTTCATCAAAATAATACTAATAAACATGTTGGTGATCAAATTATACCTGATCAAAAAAAGAAGAAGGAATTCTCACACATTAGTCAAGTTAAATTATAACCAACAGATAAGTGTCTGTCAGGGTTTTAATTATTACTACTACTAGAGCTATGCAGATAAATAAAGCCATCCATCAGCCTATATCTGTGTAATAAAGAACATTTTGTTGTACTCAGCTACATTTGATAAGTATAATATTTATATGTTCTTAAAGTATGGATTAAAAAAACTAATTTACATTAAATAATTAAATTATTAATTTTATGAATTTAACAAATATATAAAAAATTATGACTATAAATTTTTATCCTATAATGTGATGATATAAATAACAAAGTATGAAAATCAAATTAATTTAAATGAATAAAATATGCTTTATTTACATTAAAATAATAAATAAAAAAATAAATAAATATTAATAATTAATAACAATAATAGTAAGATGTTTTTGCAAATAATCTCTTAAAGATGAAAACAAAATTTTAAACTCAGGTATATCTTTATATCCTAAAGATGTGTAAATGATTCAATACATGTTGTTAAACAATCTCAATATGATTAAGATAGGCTGTTTATGATAAGCATAATGTGTGATTTAATAAAAATGAAGTATAACTATATAATAAATTAGTATATTTTACTTAATATTTAACTTCTATAAAATAACTATATCCGTTTTTATTTATATCTATTTTTTTAGGATGGACATCATATTATGAAATATCTACTTTTATCTACTACATGTACTTCATCATAAAGTATTCAACATAAGCATTCTTACACACCAACCTTTTAGAATATATATATATATTGAAGTGGTAAATCTGTGGTACATATTTAACTTCACTGCCTGATGACATTACATACTTTTAAAGTAGGGTTTGAACCTGTTTATGTGTTTATTTGGTCATCCAGGATTGTTAAGCACGCACATATACACATATCACTTCCACCTTGTTTATTTAAGAAAAGGTTATGAGTAACCAGTTAGTTAAATTATTATTTTAGTTTAAGTATATTTTATTTTCAAGCTTGTAAATTTTCTTCATTTAAATAATTGTATATGTGCATATATGTATTACAGATATAAAAATAAATACAATTAATGTAGAGCTAAAGCAATGCCAGAAATTCTAAAAAAATATTATTACAATTTTAAAATGTCAAAAATACGTTTAAATAATCTGCTTTCTGGAACGTATTGTTTACATCTTCCAATATTGCTAAATTTCAAGTATAGGAGGAGCAGAAGTTCTAGGAACGCGCAAAAGGAGTTCAAATCACTCTTCTCTCTGGTATTTGTGTGGAGAGTGGTAATAAAATGGACTGTGAGTAAAAGGAATTTGCCTCCCTGATTTTAAATCGCCTCTGTCCTGCCTACCTGCTATGCCATCGCTGCTTGAAAACTGTTGTGCTTAATTATAAAAGAATATTGGAAGATGCCTACCATTATTTTATTAATATTGTGCCTTCGTGTCCAAACTTCGTGTAGTTATCTTAAATGGCCGCCATAAATAATAAAGGTAATCCGTTTTGCCGAAGAATAAACTCTTAATTTTCCTCACTTCATTTCTGTCATAAATCTTAATTGTAATCAGAATGTAACTTTTATTTATTTGGTAAATGACTGTAAACTAATTATCATTAAATTTATGATTTTCTCTTAAGTTTTCAACTCGTTCTTTGAAACGCTAAGCACAGAATTATGTACTTTAAACCTATCATTAGTTTTTTAAAGTTTCACACTCTAATTATTTTATTTCATGCGGCAAAACTTATTTTAAATATATCTCTTATTAAATTAGTTTTAGTATGCTAATGTTTTAATCTAGCGAACTTATATTATTTCAATCATCATTCCAATATTTTGGAATGTTTAATTAGTTTAAACGTAAAATTTCTTATTGAACGCTGTTCGCTCGGTTAAATATTTTGAAATTATGGTTAATGGCGGATTGTTTAAAAATCATATCACTATCGATATTTAAATGCAATTTATGTTCTTTTAATAAACTTGATTATTAATATACTTAATAACTATTTATTATTTATATGCCATTAAGAGTTAAATTGCTTATAATGTATTGTCGTTTAAAATACTTGGACTTGTTAAATAGGAAAATAATATTTTTCCCTCTTCTATATTCAACGTCCTAAATTTATTAAAGTTATACGTACGATGCTGAGTGGGTTATTATTTTATCATGGCGTTACGCATGCTATTATTGCTTTATATAAGCTTAAATTATTTCATTAGTCATTGAAGACTTGGGCCATTTTCACGTTGCTTACTTATGATAGCATTTAAAGAATTATATTTTGCTTTATCATATTTACTCATCCGAAATCCGGATTTTCTTCACGTAACTCGTATAGGAATGAAGTTTGATATAACCGATCTCAAGATAAGCATTAGAGTATTAAGGCTCTGCATGTGACACGTTGGAGGGCGTGCCATGGAATCCTTACCACTCATATTTTCGAATATAGCCTTGTGATAAATACAAGCGGAATCATATATGTGATAAAGTCTTCCAGTCTGAAGACGGTCATCTTCTCCATTTTACGCTATTATTATAAGTCAGCACTGAGAGTTCGTTTATGTATAGTTCTCATATTAACTATAAGATGTAGCGCAGTGATGTTTGTAAACCACTCATTTTATAATTAGTCGAATATTTAAGATTGTCATAGTAAAGTTAATTTAGGCTAACCCATTCCTCATTTGTACAGGTCCAAATATGCTCATAAACAATAAATTGTTAAGTATCATATCAAGAGTAAAACTCTCTTTAGAGATGAATTTGTAAACACCTTTATCATTACTTTAAAGTAATGGTTACAGCATTGATAACATTGATTTATTATTATCTATAACTTATTAGCATACTAAATCAGTTGCTTATATGCAAAGTAAACCGCATTAAATCTGTGCTATGTTTTTTCTAATGTGAATTAAATTGTTTATATTTATTAAATTATTATGTTTTAATAATTACTCATTCGTTTGTGTCTTACAGAATCTCATTCATTGAATTCCATTTAATATTTATAAATAATATTAATCTTATTTAGAAGTTATAACATTATCTTAAATAAACATTTATCTCTGAGTTATTCTGTCTTTGCTCATTTTGGATGGATACTAATTTTATAATTCATGTTTCTTTTGCAATGCTAGCTGTGTGCAATTTATTTAGTCTTATAGATTTTCCTTTATATAAGATATTTGATTGAGCCAAGTTTAAACACTATTTATTTATGCTAATTACCCTGTAGATCTCATGTTTCTCTGCTATGTCTCTGGGACCAGAATGAATGAATTTTCATGTTATCATCAGAAGTGTTGTTTATAAAGTTATAGTTTTAGAGAAGAGCAAATAGGGCAGAATTCATGATTGCTCCTGACCTGTGTATCTCGTGCATGAGTGGATTTAGGGTACTTTTGCTTAGATTCTAAACCTTGTTAAATGAACATACAATTCTGACCCGGTA
>JAQFVV010001851.1:0-44161 GCA_028023455.1 Epiperipatus broadwayi | reverse complement strand
ATATATATTAAAAGATAAAAAATTTAAATAGCAAGGCAGGTCAAAGACTAGTCTAACTATCAACTTTCTTAAAGAAGTATTGAAGAATGAGATGGTACCAGACATTGAGTATATAAATAATTTTGGGTATGTGTTATGAATTTTGTAGAATGTGTATCTGTAAAAATATCTTCCATGAAGTTTATGAGATTATATAAAAGTTTGTACAAGCATCCTAACTTTCATTTTTTTAGAGAAAAACTATTTGAAGTCATTAGTTAAAAATGATTTACAATTTTGTGTGTAGATATTTCCCATCAGAATAGAAGATTAATTGGTAGATAGTATAATCGATTTAGAAAGTACTTTTATTTCAGATGATTATCGAAAATAATGTTTCAGTAAGTATTAGGGAGAACTTCATTAGATATTTAATTATTTTTAATGAAATAGATATGTTTAAAATGCTGAGCTATAAAGTGGGTTATCTATGTACTCTCTTATCCATGACGAGGTGTTTAATATCTAGTGTAACTCTAGTATATTTTTTCAGATAGATTATCATTATAGTGATTGATCTAATAATGAGCCCATTCTCAGGTCATAGTGGGTATCATGGTAATGCTTATATATGTTATGATAAATAAATATAAATGGAATAAGAGCCCCAAATAATAGAAATAATATTATTGTAGCTCCAAACTGTAAAAAGTAGAGAATAAATAATAATTCACCTAATGGAAGTTGATTAGCAATAATCGCACATCATTGGACACGTTAAAAAAATATTTAATTATAGCCAATATAATTTCTGTGTAAGGCATTTAATAATCATTCTTGACTTAAATAGAATATTTTGAAACTGAATTATTTTAAGAATATAAAGTTAGGTAAATGATCTGCAATGTTCACCTATAGAAATTCGTGTTACTTTTAAAAGATGAAAAAGAAGAAAATCCAATTTTTAAAAAAATTATTTAAAATTATGCTTACGTAAAAGTAAATACATACTGCACAGTTATAAAATATAAAATGTCGTAAATGGTTTCGTTTTTTAATCATATATTTAGTTTATAAATTCAGTATCTGTCTGATTGTAAAGAATTTCCAAATCTGTATAAAAAAGGTACCTATGTGAAATATGGAAATTAAGTAAAATGTGAAGATCCAGTTAAATATTTGCCAACTAAAATGCAAAATTAGAGCTGAAATAGTATTTGAAGTAAAAAAATATGTAAATAAATATTTTTTTTCTTTATAATTAAAGTTTAAGTTTACCGAAAAGCAACTAATTAGCTGTAATGGATGGTGTATAATTAAAGAATCACCTTAAGCTATTTAAATCAATTTAAATAAAAGCTAAAATTAAAAAAATAATCAATAATTAATGATGTTGAAAATAACTAGAAATGTGAGATACATGGACTTTTGAATTGGGGGAAACATGATTGAATCCGTACCACAAAGGCTATATAATTGCTTGAAAAATCTAAAAAGAAATAGTAGTAGTTGGCATTGAGTGCAGACATCCATCCATCCAAGTCTAATACATTTGGATGTCACACAATGTATATATAGTTAAATTAAGTCAATATTATCAAATAAAAGAAAAATGGTTATTACTGTGATAAATGCAATAAACTACACATATAAAAGTCGCATAGCTGTATAGCATTTTTAATTTAAACTATATTCCAGTTGCAGTAGCAAAATTCTGATCTTCTACAATATGTGCAGAATATTATGAAGAAGTATGCTTCTCCTTAATTTTCACGGTCCCTTAAAAATGACTGATACTATATTTCTTAGTCTGAAGATGATGTTTTTGTAAGAGTCTAGACTAATACATATCCAAACTAGAAGTTTATTCCCATTGCTCAACAGTTCACTTTGTTTGCTGATGTGCAAAATTCACTCCTGGAATAATTATAAAGCTATTAAAATTAGAGATTATTCCTTATTATGATTAATGAGAGGCAAAATATAGTAGGAGTTATTAACAGAACTTTTATGTGGAAATAAAATGTATATTTTAGAGAAAATTCTCTGTATTTTTAAGTTTATTTAATTATAAAATATATTGTAAAGAACTTTCATTTTATACATATATGCAAATATAATTGGACTAAAAAAACAAATTTGTTATTAATTGAAAGACCATTTTTATTTCAATTGAGGTCTTAAAACAAACCAGAGTTAATTCCTAATGTCCACTCCAGCTGGTCTTATTATTGTTGCTGTTATTAGTGTATGATTATATGGTAAATGAGCATGGAGGGCTGCTCATCAACTTGCATTAGTCAGTGTGGACAGTTTACCATCTTTTTATGTCTGGGTTTAAGTTAAAGAAACATCATGATTTTTCTTCTCAGTTGTTTGACAGTTAACATAAATATCAGTTCTGTTTCTTGAAAGAAAGATGATTGTGTATGAGATTTTTTTTTTCTTATAGATATTTACAATCATGATAGAAAATAACAAATTATAACTCTTACTCCAGGAGATTGCAAGTCACAAGCTAAGTCAGCAATGGTGTCCGAACACAGAAGATACTAAGAATTTTCTGATTGCAGATCTGTTTAAACTACCTTTTATTTAGATTTCTACAGGTCCAGATCATGTTTAAGCATGTAATATTGGATGAATTAGAAGAACTAACTAATATCCATCAGATATTGTTGAACTTAAGAAAATATATTGCACATTATTCTGATAGAGCAATCTGAAAATTATAACCATATATATATATATATATATATATATATATATATATATATATATATATATATATATATATATATATATAGATAGAGAGAGAGAGAGAGAGAGAGGAAGAGAGAGAGAAAGAGAGATCTTGCAAAATATGCTCTTATTTAACAAGTTTTTATAATATCCTCAACCCCAGACTAGTTTCTGCTACTGGCACTATCAGTGAGGTGCCATGATATTCAAGCATTTGATTAAAAATGCCAGGTCAAGCCCAGCACTTTATTTAATGTATAACTATTAAGTAGAAACTATGAAATTTTCCGACATCCATATGTCTTCCAATCCAGCCATCTAATTTAAATAGCCATATGGGCTGAACTAAGATCAGATACACCATATATTAATAGCTTTAGTAATATAAAATTGCCAAAGCCTTAATAGCTAAAATAAAATTACAAAAAAAAAAATAAAGTCAGATGTCACATGACCTAATTTAATAAGTTTGTGTTTACAAATGTTATATATAGAGCTCACAAAACAAGCTCTTGACAAGCTTTGAGAATATCCTCAACCCCAGACCTGTTTTCTGTTACTGGCATCATCAAAGAGGTCATGTGACATCTGACTTGATCTTTCACATACAACAGTATGAGTTTATAATATAGATGTGTGTATCTAACTATGAAAATTTTTTATTAATTTAAACAATTATTTTTGCTTTATAAATATATATTTAGTAACTATGCCTTTCTCATTTATGCCTATTTTATTACTAATTTGAATCTACATTAGTCTCTCATGGTACTGAATGCTGTTTCTAAAATGGTAAACTGTCATAATGTCAATATGAAAGAAATTAGAATGGTACTAATTGAGGATTACGCTCAAATGGCAGCACATTAATTAGAACCTGATTATAGATAGAGATACCCACTAATACAATTCTTAACCAATTCTCTCATGGATAGTTTAAATTGATGATGATCAGAGAATATAACCTGTAGTTAATGCAAAAATACTCTTTATAAATATTTAAAAAAGAAATATGTGATTTGATTATCATCATTTTCTTAAACACTAAGTATGAAAATCTCACAATTTATAAATTGATATATAAATAGATAATCAATGCATGACTTAACTATTAGAGAGTTAACTTTTGTTCAAATACCATTCCAACATAAAATGACGGACTAACAAGGCTCAAACTAAATTCAAATTATTTTTTTGCACGTGGTAATTATTCATCTTTATATTACATAGATGTCATAAACATGGTGATTAGTCTTTCTCTATATATAATATCTGGAATCGTTTGAGGTAGACAACTAAAATATAATTTAGTTAATCATCCAAAACTAATCAGTAAATGGGTGTTTAACTATTCTTCTAAAGGATAACTGCCCTTGGATAAAACAAATCATGACTGAAAATATGATGCAGCCCTCACCATTTGGTAAAAATAGTGATTATTATACTGCTATGAAAGCTAAGCCCATTGTTTATCTTTATGCAATTAATCACTTAATTCTTCTTGCCCAATCATTTTATACCGTTTGAGCAAAATTAGGAAGTACTTTATGTAAATTTTGTCTAATCAAGCACTTTCAATGTCTGAAAATCTTTAGTAACTTCATCCCAAACTAATAGCACGGAATAAAAGGAACTTAGCTTTCATTCAGCTATAATAATATGTGGCTAAACCCTGTCAATACTTTGGTTCATGTTTTATTTTTTTATTTATACTTACTTTTTTTAAAAGAAATTGGCATTTTATTTTATAAAACAAACATATATGCGCGCACAGACATACGTAATCAGATAAAGAGACGAGAGGAAAAAAGACTGTCAAATTAAAAATAGAATTGTAATTTCGTCTTTACATTTTTAATCAATTGTAATCTAAATGAAACAAATTCTACAAACATTTGCATAGCTGCTTGCATTGACACCTTGGCAAATTAATCAATAAAAATTAAGCTTACAGTTTTAGGAAGTAGATGACAAACTAATCAATAATTCGATGTTTCTATCAATGCAGTGCAGAAGTTAAAGCCCCCGGCGAACTCTCACAATTAAATGGTGCGAAGCAAGTCAGTAAGATTTCCATACTTTCTGCAAGGGCATTGTATTTAACCAATATTTTTTTAAAAAATACGCTGCATTAAGGTGTAATAAAAAGTAAATTTATATACTTTATATTTAACTTTTTATTTAAGAAAAAAAACACGAAATGCCAATCAATAACTGATTTAAAAACTTAACGCTAATTGAATTTAGAAGGAAAACGATACAGAAATAAGCAAAAAAAAAAGAAAAAGAAATTACATTTTAAATTTTGGTTTGTAAATATAAATATTTGTTAAAGGTTAAGTAGAAAGCAATAAAAAACTAAAATGATGGTCAATTTTTTTATTAAGTAACTATAATTAAAGCAACTCGTCAAAGTATCAAACTTGTTAGCCAGCACGGCATATACAATCAATACCGGAGTTATATAATAATGCTTCAATTAAGAGTGAATTGATGAAAACTGAAAAATAAAATAATTTTTATTCATAATGTGAGAGCGAATCGTGATGCAGTGATAATACATCAATGTGGGTTTAAAAATTAGACTAGGTGCAACTTTCAGATTAAAATTCGGCTTCGAATTTTTCTATCTGATATCTGACCTATTTCCATTTCAACTAATTATCCAAATTTAAATGATAAAAATAGATATAAAGCTATTCTTAAATCGCACAAAGCCTCAATACCCATTGCAAATCAATTAAAACATTCGGAATTGAAAAGTAAATGGGTTCTAGTTATTTTTCAATAGATACCCCAATTAAAACATTCAGTATTGAACAAATGGATATTACTAATTTTATCTATAGAGTAAAAAAAAAAGCTAAAAGATCACTCCACTATCAATATCCAGATATCAATAAACCAAAAAACAAAATCTTTTTTACCGCTTTTTTTTTTTTTAAAGAAAAGTTACTGGAGAGTTTTTAACCATTTTATAAACAATTTAGAGATAATTTAATCTATTAATTACATATCAAACTTCATAGATTATTATTGACTATAACTTTTTTTAAGTGTCATAGTATCGGCCGGGACGCGAACCCGCAACCCGGGCAACTGCCTGCTAGTGCAAGGGGTCGCGCTGACCTCTCGACCACCAATGCAAGACGACTAAAACTTTTGATGGTAAAATATATAAAATCAGTAAAATCTCGCTCATGGGCTTACTATATCTTCATAAACTACTATATTTTAATGGGAAAAACGTGGTACAAAAGTACCCCTCTGTCATATTGTTAGTCATAATTATTTACAAAACATAGATATAAATTAACTATTTACATCTATCCTCTCCTTAAGTGGTCTTAAAATTGATATTAGACAATTTGCATTCTATTCATTTTTTAAACCCAGTGTTATATACACGGATCAAACATATTGCTATAAAATGTATATATCAAAAATTATACTGAACCCCAGTTTTAAATTCCATTATTACTTAAAATTTGTTTTTTATTTAGACATTATACAATTTTTGCACATGTAGAATATACCTTCAATATTATATCAATGATTTTTTTGTAATTTACATGTTAATTACACATCTGCATTCCTGCTAATAATCAAATCAACCCAATTCTTTTGTGTCCTAAAAAAATACATCTAAAATTATCAGCTGAAAATTACTAATTATTTAAAATGAGAGGCATACAAAATCGCTCAAGCATAAATAAATTATATAAAAGCTTAGTATCTACAAAATTATACATAGTCAAAGATGTGGGATTAGTTAATTAAAAATATTAAAATGTTTTAGCAAATTTATTCAGGAGTATATTTTTTTTTTTTTACAAATTGAATACTTTATATTTTTTAGTCATTTTTGGATTTGAAAATTATACACATTTAAACTACACCATTCCAATATAGTCATTACAAAAGAGAAAAAGCAAATTGCTTAAAAAATAGATCATTATTCAAAATAATATTGGAATTAGTTTTTAAATTTTCATCATAAATCAAAAAATTGTATTAAAAAAGTAATTATAATGACTATAATAAATGTTTTGGATCATTAAAATACATTAAATATATATAATGAATATTAAATATTGTATTGTTTAAAAAATCAATAATTTACAATTATGAATCAGTCTTAATTAATGAATAAAAATTTTATTAAACGTATTCTTGAATAAAATTATAGCCTATGTACAAATAGTGTATATAAACTTTTTCTTTAGGTTTGTGATGATGTGATAATATGTTGGACAATTTCCATCATCTATTATTAAATGTTGAATGAATAGAAAATTTTAAACATTATTTAAACTTTTCAAATACAAACAACTTTTTAGTAATAACACACAAAAAGATAACACAGATTAATAACAATTACAGAATGTTCTAAGTAGTACTGTTCTCCACTCTACTTTAGGTGTTTCTGGTCTGACTAGTGATAATGTTAGCATATATGTCAAACTTGCACAGTTAGATTCTTGAATATCAAATTGTAAGAACACTTTAACCAAGTGTACTATTTTGATGTAGGCATCATATAGTAGAAATTTCATATACTTTTCTACGAGTATTGCTTCTAATCATCCTGAGTACTTCAATTTTTTAATGCTTTTCCCCTAAGAGTAAGGGTGATTATAGTTTTTCATACATTATGTATTGCAAACTAGGTTGAATTATAGGATTATTTTCCACTGCCATAAAAGCAGCTTCCTTGGATTTTGTACTTTGCACTTTTTCCTGTCTATTCAATATTTTTATATTTTTCAAATAGAACATAGAGTTATTAGTGCATACACGATCTGCTATTGTAAATACATCTGTTTTTTTTTTTCTTTTAAACATTACTTTGTATTCTTTCAATTACTGTTCAACAGAGTGACAGATCTCACCATTATACTTCCTTCCACATTCACATGGTATTTCACAGATGCAGTTTTTGTTTATCAGCATTTCCAGTTTAGAATGATTCTGAGAAATGATTAGTAGCAATAAACAGTAATAACATTGAAAACTGCATGACTTAGATTGAGAATTATTCATATTATGACTTTTTCTATAAATCATATTGATATATATATATATATATATATATATTGTTAAATTATTTGTACAATTCATTTAGTTTTTTGTCAGGTAGATATAATAAAATATTAAAAAGATGTGACTGTATATGTATATTGAAAATATTATGAATAAATACTGATTTCATATTATTTTCAGAAGATTTCATGTAGTAAATAATATATCTAAATAGCTGATGTTTGATTATGATTACAAGTACTTTCTTTGGAGCTTCTTTTTTCTCAAATCAAGAGAATGTGTGAGAGCCTTAAAATCATTTAATTATTCCTTTTATTTTTTCTTCATATTAAAATTCTATTGGTTAAAAAGTTTTAAAAAATATTTTATCCTCTAATAGCTCTTTTGAAACCCTGTTTACATTACTTTTAAAAAAAATAATTAAACATTTCCTCAGTGTAAAGATAAAATCACTTAATAGATTTATGATATATATATATAATATTTCATGCCAATTTGTTCACATTCATATATTGGACAAATCAGACATAGAATAAATATAAGAAAGAAAGAAAGAACACATTTTTGCAGTTAGAGAAAAATCCAATTCATCAGCCATTTATTCACACATAAAATTAATTAGATCAATTTTAATAAAACACATATTTTGCCAAAAATTGAACAATATGATAAGAGACTGCTCAAAAAAGCTATAGATATTTTTAAAAACCCAAGAGCATAAATGAGAAATGTGATTTTAAAAAAATAAACAATATTTGGAAAAAAGTTATTAGAGGAGGTAATGGGCCAGGGTTTTACCACATAGGAGGGGGAATGCCTCTCACTGTAGTCAGAGCTAGGGTCTTTGGGTAGAATGTTGTAAATAATGAGATAAAGTATGTAACCTACCATTGTATCTTCCAATGGGCTAGCTCTGTGTTTACACATTAATTTCAGATACAGTTTGGGCTAGTTCCTCCACACCTCATCCCTCTTTTGGGCTTTGTTATACCTCAGTAGTCAAACTCAGGAAGAAATCTGCCCTTGTCTTCCTTCAGGAGTGAATTTATATTAACTAGTAACTGCCGCACCTCTGTATAGGTTCCAATTGATTGAAAGATCATCCAAGCATATTACTGTTTTATTATATAAGTGAAGTATGTTTGTATGTATATATATATGAAAAACAAAATCAAGTTAAAAACTTGTTAACACTTGTATTTATGTCAACAGATGGCATTCTACCAAAAACACTGTCAAGCGTATTTCGTTTACATAAACATCAGAGAATGCATTCACTATCTCTAACTTTAATTCCACTTTCAGATCATGATTTCAAGCTATTTGCTATCATCAGTGAAAGACAGGAATAAGAACTAGATCTAAACACAAACTCTGAGCGTTTATGAAACAGTTTCTATTCAGCTTGCAAGCGTGAATTTTTTAGACACGTTAATGTCTTCGAACTCAGCATAGCAAGCCAGATAGCTACATGGGTCTGATATCAGTTCAGCATCACCACATAGTAGAAGCCTCTGCAATATATATCATTGCAAGAAAGACCTCAAAGGTACATTTATGAAAAACAAAAATCAAGTTAAAAACTTGTTAACGCTTGTATTTATGTCAACAGATGGCGTTCTACCAAAAACACCGTCAAGCGTATTTTGTTTACATAAATGTCAGAGAATGCTTTCACTATCTCTAACTTTAATTCCACTTTCAGATCATGATTTCAAGCTATTTGCTATCGTCAGTGAAAGACAGGAATAAGAACTAGATCTAAACACAAACTCTGAGCGTTTATGAAACAGTTGTTTAGATCTAGTTCTTATTCCTGTCTTTCACTGACAATAGCAAATAGCTTGAAATCATGATCTGAAAGTGGAATTAAAGTTAGAGATAGTGAATGCATTCTCTGACGTTTATGTAAATGAAATACGCTTGACGGTGTTTTTGGTAGAACGCTCATCTGTTGATATATATATATATATATATATATATATATATATATATATATATATATATATATATATATATATATATATATCTCTCAGTTAACAGTTAATGAGTGAATGTATAAATGATTCTGATAAACTAGAGACCAGTTTAATGTAAATCAAGTTAACAGCATTTATTAAACAACAAACAAAAAAAAATTTACAACCTTTTAACATGATAAAACAATATAATTGCATGGGTCACAGATGTATTTCTACCATGAATACAAACATGTACAAAGATAAATTAAAATACTGATCTATATTAAGTAGTACACTTTGTGCATCTGTTTATCATTTATGTTATCAATATACTTGGGATACTATGAGATTCCTTATTAATAATCATTCAAATTTACCACATGGTAATTCTATTCACATTTGTTATTTATGGAAAAACCAGGGTTATTTCTAATTTTAGTTATTTATGTATTTACCTATATATATATATATATAACAAAACTTAAATATATTCCAAACAACGGTAAACAATTTATAATACAATATAAATAAAAACTCAATAAAAACTCATAAAGAAATATTTTCGATTATATTCATAATCATTTTCAACTCAACTTTCAAAATGGAATCATCTATTACCAACCGGAAACACATGTCGATTTAAATATCCCACAATTCATTAATCCTAACATTTGCTGACTGTCTATTTATTATCGTATTTTTATACCTATTAATAAAAACTGCCTCTTTAATTTTTCTTTTTTCATTATCTCTCTCTTGTCCTAAAAATACGATAATAAATAGACAGTCAGCAAATGTTAGGATTAATGAATTGTGGGATATTTAAATCAACATGTGTTTCCGGTTGGTAATAGATGATTCCATTTTGAAAGTTGAGTTGAAAATGATTATGAATATAATCGAAAATATTTCTTTATGAGTTTTTATTGAGTTTTTATTTATATTGTATTATAAATTGTTTACCGTTGTTTGGAATATATTTAAGTTTTGTTATTGTATTATTGATACGGAAGAGCATGACATTTTAACTCCATATTGTAAATATCGATAAGTCGATATTATATTTTTTAAATTGTCATTTGTTATTAAAAAAAAAAATCTCTTTAAGTTGATGTTTACATATGAAATATTTAAATTTTTCTTTTATGTTTATTAAATATAGTTATTATTTGAAGTTATTATTTTATTTATATATATTGATAGTACATCAATATGAACATTTAATTATTAAAATAAATAAGGACATATAAATTGTTGATTAAAAAAAAATTATTTTATTTATAATGATTATTAAATGCAATAAATAATTATTTATGTATATTTTTAAAGATGTCAAATTTTCAATTTAATATTTTTTATATATATACTTGATATTTTATTTTTATTTTAATGTTAATTGTTTTAAAAAGAGAACATATATAACATGAGTTTTAAAATAGCATCTGCTGGCGCATGGAACAACAGCAACAACAATAAGGAAGCCATTATTATTATATATTATTATTGGAATAGATATAGAACAAACAACTGAAAAATAAAGATTTTATTGTACTTTATTTCTATAAAATTTACTATTCTTCAAAATACTGAAATAATATATATATCTTATGGTAAATACATAAATTATGGCAGGTTAATCAAGAATCGCAGCCAGGAGGCTGCATCATCACTTTCATTTATTCCAAGGCAATTTTCAATGGAACAACTAAATAAAAAAATTCAATGTATAAATTTCGTCCGCGTCTGGAGTTGAAACTTGATATAGCTATCTTAAATGTATAATTGTCAATTTAATCATAATCTGGAAGTAATTGGAATTGACATGCTGGATTTAACATTTTAATTCGTTTATTTATTTTTTTTTTAAAAAAAGGAAATTTTAAAACGGATAAAATATGCATATATCTAAGGATTAACAATTTTCTTTAATATAATAATTTTTTCGCCTTTCGATAGAATGCATTCTAATAATCAAAAGTAAACGGATAAAAGAACTCATGGAATAAATTAACTTTTTGGAAAGGAAAATTAGCTAAATGAACTTTAAAAAGGTATTTAATAATTTTATATATGTATGAGTAATATATAAATATATTTTTGAGATTGATATATTTTTATTTATTTATTTATTTATTTTTTTTTTTTATTATAAAATACAACGTTTTATAAGTGGTCAATTTAAGCATCTTGTTTTATAATAATATTAGACGTATAACAGATGTTCAGATAATTATCTTAAATAATTTAAAAATCTTAAAATGTAATTTATAGGTTGAAGTTATATATGAATTGTTATATTTATATTATAATGGTTAGGCAAAAATATGTCTTTATATATATTTAATCTATATATACTTATTATAACTATATACATATAGTTATTCTTTGTATTTATATTTAAAACATCAATATTATTTAAAGTTGAACTATAACATAAAATCTTCCGATGTACTATTTGTTTTTATAAATAATGCCTTTGTAATTATTTAAAAGAGCGATACTATATTATTCTTATTTTCTTTTAATGCCAAAGTTATTATGAAATTAATTGAATTTATAAATAATAAAAGATAATTTCATATTTCACTTATTATTTGGTTTGTAGGTCACTTACACATATTATTATTCATTTATATATTTAGAGGTACATAAATTTACATAGTTAGATGTGTATATTTGAATTTAGTAAAAGTCCTATTGTTTCTATTATATATATTTGGTTAGTTAGTCACATCAACCTTAAAAATAAATTATAAAGATAGGTCTCATTGCTTTACATGATTTTAGATTTGTTTTATGTATAGCTATCTGGAAGGGCATTTAAACAATTTATTTAAATATAACTGGAATAATTTTGTTTTTCTTTATTCTTTAATTTTAATGGAATACCTAATAGACGTTCCATTATATTTGGCTTGTCCAATTGTAAGCCATCATATAGTTTCCATTACATTTGGTTTGCCCAATCGTAGGGCTGCCTCATATACGTTCCATTACAATATATATATATATATATAATAAAAGTATAAAATCACAACAGATTTGATGTATAATTTTAATTAATAGAAATGAAATACACACTGTGTAAGTTCATAGTTTGAAATGGTTATCCAATAAAACCATAAGTGTGAAGATAATAAACTTTCTGGCTCAAAAATTATTAATACTCTAGGTCAGGCATGTCAAACTGGCGGCCCCAGGGCCGCATGTGGCCCTCGAAAGGATTTTTCATGGCCCTCGTCTAAGATGCTATGTAATAAAATGAAAACAGAACGATATGTTGCAAACAATAAATTAATTTTTTTTAAAAAGCTCTTATATTTAATTACATGAACTAAAATATATACAGTAATTGTTGTCTACATACATAGCTAATTTATAATTCTCGGTTACACGCATAGCTTATGCCTTTATGATGATGAAGCATTTGAGATATGTGAATACCAAAGCTGGCAACGTTAATAATGTGCTGCTGTGCTTCCGAGAACATAAATACATTAGTCAGCTATTCGCGCCACCAACGTAGCAATCCTATCTGCAGATATTGTTTTTTTCTTTGAATTGTAACAAAAGGCAGTTGCGCTAGTTTCTTTATCCGGATTGGTGTGTTAAAAATTTGCGGGTTGTTTCCTTTTATAACTCATTCAAAAAATATAAGTAAACTGCTATATCCAAGAGTTTATATCTTTCTGAAACTAGTCAGACAGCATAAGAAATAACGAGCATGCATTTTGTTATATAATATTTTAATTATAATCAAACATGAGAAACAATAATATTTTACATATAAGTTAGTAACGATTACATTTCAGTTTGGAAAACACTAAAAGTTCTACAATTTTACCAGTGTATGTTCGGCCTTGGGAAACTTTAGTGGCTTCGACCATTTCTAACCTACGGCCTTATGCACAGCTTTCTTCTTTGTCACATCTCTATCTTAATTGCTCCGTGCTGGGAAGTCAGGACTGAGAGAGAGAGAAAAAATGTAATCCGTACCTTTTATAGCTACCTCCATTTATCGAGCATAATTCCAGGAGCGAGAATCGATAGCAGCGCTCTCTTTACATTTAAATACTAGAGTAGCGTTAAATTTTACTGAGCGTATTTTGCATAAACGTAGTTGCAATTTTTTAAATTTTAAAAATTTAAATCTAAAGCTCTATTTTTATTACAGAAAATGCCACTTCCAATGCTAAATAAAAAACGAAAGATTGATGACGAGGGAAGAAAATTTCAAGAAAGGTGGGAACTGAATTATTTTTGTGTGGAAGTAAACAATAAGATTACGTGCTTAATTTGCAAAGAAACTATTAGTGTTGCTAAAGAATACAATATTAAGCGACATTATAGCACTAATCACGAAAAACAATTTTCGTGTTTTGAAGCTAAAATAAGAGAAGAAATATTAAAAACAATGAAGAATTCATTAAGTAGCCAGCAAGGAGTGCTTACAAAATTTATAAAAAGTAATGAATCAGTAACAAGAGCTAGTTATGAAATAAGCTATTTATTAGCAAAACATTCAAAAGCATTCACCGATGGTTCTTTAATCAAGGAATGTATAATAAAAGCTGCCGAATTTGTCTGTCCAGAAAAAGTACAAGCGTTTCGAGACATCTCATTATCAAGAAATACGGTGGCAGATAGAATTACTTAAATGGCAGATGACATCACTTAGCAATTACAGAAAATATCTACCAAAATCCAGTTCTTTTCAATTGCTATTGATGAAAGTACGGATATAAGAGATGTTGCACAAGTTGCTGTTTTTTTCGTGGTTGCAATAATAACATGAGGATCACCGAAGAATTGTTGGAATTCATCCCTCTTCACGGAACAACAACTGGTGAAGATATTTTTGATGCCGTATGGAACATTTTAGAAAAACTTAACTTGCCTGTTGACAAGCTTGTTTCTGTTACAACTGATGGTGCTAAATCGATGACAGGTGAAACTAAAGGTTTTGCATCACGACTAGCAAGGAAATTACAAGACGAATATCCAGATAAACCGAAAATCAAAGCTTTTCATTGCCTCATTCACCAACAAGTTCTCTGTTTAAAATTATTAAAAATGGATCAAGTACTTAAAACAGTTACAAAGATAGTCAACTTTATTCGATCAAGAGCACTTAACCATCGCCAATTTACTTCGTTCCTTAAAGATTTAGAATCCGAATTCGAAGATCTTCCTTATTACACAGAAGTTCGTTGGTTGTCCTGCCACAATGTCTTAAAGAGCTTCTATCTGATTTTGGAGGAAATAATATTATTTTTTGAAATGAAAGATGAAAACAACGAAAATATATCAATTATAAAAGATCCATTGTGGGTACAAGACCTAGCATTTTTAATAGATATTACAGGCCATCTGAATAATCTTAATATTACATTGCAAGGCAAAGATCAATTGATAACGAATATGTATGATGCAGTTGCAAGCTTTGTACAAAAACTGAATTTGTTTAAAAATCATTTGCAAAAGAAACGTTTTGGCGTATTTTCCTACATGTGAGCAGTTAAAAGCACAAAATCAAAGTTGCTCGTTTTCACATCACTCTGCAAAAATTGAAAAAATAAAAGACGAATTCGATAAACGTTTTGATGATTTCAAGGAGTTCGAAGAAATTTTTTTCTCTTTTCACGGGACCATTTGCCTTTGAAGTCGAAAAAGCTCCGACTTGATACAACTGGAATTAATTGATTTCCACAATGATTCGATTTTAAAAACCAAATATCGAGAAGTAGGAACTCCGAAAATTTATTCCTATTTAGGTGAAAGATACCCGGAAATTAAAAAATTTGCTGCACAAATTTTAAGCTTTTTTGGAAGTACATACTTATGTGAGAAATTATTTTCATGCATGAAATTAAATAAAACAGCTTACAGATCAAGATTAACTGATAAACATCTATCTGCCATAATGAAAATTGCTTGTTCTCAGTCTTTGAATTCAGATATTGAAAAACTAGTAAGAGGAAAACGCTGGCAAGTTTCCAGTAAAAACAATAAATTGTAGTTTTATAAATATGTAATCAGATAAAATAAATGTTTAAATAAAAGCAATACTATATCAATTGTATATTATTGAAGTGAATTCACTAAACTACATAATATGCTTTAATTACCCTATCTATATTCCTGCATTTTCACTTTCAAAATACAATTTTAAGAAAATTTGTGTGATGTGGCCCGCGAGAATCTTACCAGTAGCATAAAGTGGCCCATTGTTTGAATGAGTTTGACATGCCTGCTCTAGGTTACTAGCTGTTGGTGGAAAGGCAGAAAATCACAACAAACATTTAGTACATAATGTAAAAATAAGGTGGTGGATAGTATGAAATCTATCTTAATTATAAAAATTCTATATATTAATTGACTATTAAAAAGTAACGCAATGAATGAATTTATAATAAATGAAAGCAAAATTGGCATAAAATGTTAAAAACATTTAATGAAGTTATAACATTGTGAACTGTGATTATTACTGCTGTAAAATTATATATATATATATATATATATATATATATATATATATATATATATGCTTAATATATATATATATATATATATATATATTTAAGCATGGTATAATCACTAAACATAAAGCAATAATTTATAACTTGGATGTTTATTTGAAGTACAAGTATTGTAAGTAATAGATCTGAATCGTGATTTATATAGAGTGATCTCAGGAATTGACAATCTATATCTTTGCACTGAACCATATATGGTTAAAATAATCAAGCCTTATTGTTCATAAATTCACATGAATTTTAAGCCCTAAAAGTATTAAATAAAGCATTGACTTTGAACTCCAGAATCAACTGTTTTATTTATGTAGAAAAATGAATCTCATAACAATAAGAGTAACTAATTCTAATTACAAAATGACTTTTTCTAATAAACAATAAAAACAAAAAAAAAAAAAAAACATTATTTCTATATATAAAACAAAGTTGCAATTTAGATTTTCCTCTTATTTTCAATAGAAAGCAAAACAAAACAAAAGCAGTTAAATACTGACCTTTTTCTTAGTAATTTTGACATCAGCAATTTTATGATTAAATATAACTCAAGCTTTATAAAATGGATATTCAATGTAAAAATGAAGACTTGGCAAAATATTTCAGAATTTTCATTTTTATAAACTAAAAGCACTTCTATTTTGATCATCATAAATACAGTTTAGCAAAGGTGCAAAGTTTTTTAATACTTTCAAACAGAAAACGTTTTTTTTAAGAAAATGTAGTAAAAAACGTTTTAGTTCTCATTCTCATCAAAAATTTTCAAAATGTTTTGGGGGTATTATTAACCTCAGAAATCAGAGGTTTTTTTTATATGGTTAACTTTTTAAAAAATTTTATTTGTTCAGTATTTTTTCAAAAATCATTTCATTTTATGTGTCAAGATTACCTTTCTGTTAATCAAAAACTATTTTTATGTCAGTTATAACGGTCTTAAGTATTTATATGTATTTTCAAAAAGCTATTACTTATACATTATTCACTTAACTTCACATTTAGTCTGCAAATATGAGCTTATATTTTACATTTAAAATAGAATGAAAAATATAGAAAATGCAATACAATATTCTTTAAAAAAAATAAAAGATATATATTGCAAAAATACAAGAAAATGATTAAAGTATTTTTAATAACTCATGCTTTTTAAAAGGAAGAGAGATGTATATTATGAAACAGTTATATTTTGTGAGATTTTAACTCATTTAAGCTTTATTCCATAAAGCTGAAAACTTATTTATTACATTGTTCAAGAATTATTTAATCATTATAATATTTACTTAAGCAATAAACATAAAGCATGTGCGGTTGAAAATGCGAAGGTAGGGACCTCTACAGGTCTTAACCACAAGTTTGTGGTTAAGATATGTAGAGGTTCTTACCTTCACATTTTCAACCACACATGCTTTAGATTTATTGCCTTAGTAAACAATGTGCATTAAATAAATTTATAATTACAACTTTAATCATTATTGTGAATAATCATGTTAAATTAAAATATGAGCAATAAAAATTTTGTATACTGTCTGAGCAAAAAATCATAACCAGACTTTTAATGGTGTGCTTTAAAAATAAACTATAATCTGAAGAGAAACATAAAAACATAATGGAAGTTATGTGACTTTATGATACATCTGTCATAATCGATAGTAATTTTCTAGAAAAGCAAAGTTTTTGGTTTTGAAAAAAAAAAAGGTTTTGACATTTTATCTGCCATACATATATATTCAAACACACATTCAGCAATGTTTCAAAAAATTACTTTTTAATTTATTACCAGTGTAGTATAAAAATTCATAGCAATTACTTATTAAATAAAAAAAAACATTATTGAATCATAAAAATTCTAGAATTTGTTCATTTTCATATTAATAAATCTCTAATTCAAAACATTATTAGAATGAACATATCAAACTTTATTTATTTTTTCCTATCATTTAATTCACTGCTCACAATACTAATTTTTTAAGTTTAGAAATCATGTCCAAAATTGTTTTTATGATAAAAAAACAACAGAATTAAGTTATAAAATAGATTTTTTTTACAAATATGCTGCATAGGATATGCAGGCAAATTGATCTTGCAGAACAATCAGATTTTTTTCTGCAATAAATGTTCCAATATGAAGTTTATCAGTTTAATTTATTGTATTTTCAGTATTATTTACCATTCTATGTATAGTCAGAGGAGATATTAATCCAATACTAAAATTATTAGAAATACTTTTATTTAAATTTTAAATATAATTTAGAAACATATAGCAATTAAATGCATTTCTTATCTGTTGACAAAATCATTTGCCTCAAATATACATAAATAAATATTATTATACAAATATTTAAAATCTGTATGATAAATAGTCTAGGCATCCTCTTACATTTAAAGGTTTTTTAATGATTTTGTAGTCAAATTGATTACACACATATTAAAATGGCTAATACATATCTTAATTCTCTTTTTTTTTTCCATATGTCATAGCATCGGCCGGGACGCGAACCCACAGCCGTCTGCAACCAACTACTTGCTTGCATGGCGGCTGCGATACCTCTCGGCTAACAATGCAAGACTATCTTAATTCTCATTCAGGGCATTTAACAAATTTTCTAGTAACATTTTTGGAACATATACAAATATATCAAAATATCTTCTATATATAAAAATTCAATATTTGTCCAATATTAGCTGTATAATACAATTCCTAATCTGTTTTACCAATGAACTACAACAATGTCATTCTTTTTTAAACTTGAATAAAATTTATATAATCAGAAATTCAAGTGTAGTTTCTTCATCCCAATTATATAATTTCTTTAGAAAATCTTTTATGATATATTTTTAAAATCAAATCTAATGAATAAATTTAATTATAATTCATTGCATTATTCTCTTATTTTGTTTCAATTATTCTTGACGCTTTTTCAGGAATGGTGGTATTATCATACTTATTAGAAAAGTTATTTGCTTATGATATAAACTATATTTTTTTAATATTAATTAACGGGATAATGAAATGTGATAATTTAAATAATTCCTTATTAAGTTGTTATGTTTTCCCAAGAACAGTATGAATTTTCTAAATTATTTTTATCATAGATTTATAAAAACTGCTTTAGATTTTATGCTTTTATTCTTTTTTTTTTTTTATTTATTTATTTTCATTTTATTTTTTAGTGCCTTATTAAGTAAAAGGATCACTATTTTTGGACTTTGAAATCAGATAATGCTCTGGTAGCTTTTTAATTAATTTCTTGGTAGCAAAAAAATTAAATATTGTTGATCAGAAAGAAATTCGGTTGTCTATTAAATTTTAGTTTTTATTGGTAGAACTTAGTTCAATTTTAAAGAGATGTTTCTTCTATTCATTTTTTTTTTATAAATATCTGTCATGGTTTTATTAGCTTTTCTTAAAAATTCAGACTTTTCATTTGAAGGAATAGCTTTTTCTTTAACAATTTCAATAATTTTTATTTTTAAAAGATACTTTTTGTTTAAAACTTGTTTGTAAAATAATATCATTAGATAAAGTCAAAACGACATTTCCATTTTTTTTTTCATTTTTGTTTATTTTAATATATGTATAATTTTTCTAATATTCTCTTCTTCTATTCCATATTGGGTGTAGTTTATAACATGCTCTCTATATCAATTTTGATCTTTAAAGCATTCTTTGCATATATTTTTAAATCTTCAACATTTTAGATGTGATTTTGAAGGTCTTTCTCAATTTTTTTATTTATTTTTTCATTTATTTCTGGATTTTTTTTATTATGCTTCTACACATTTCTGAATATTTTTTCAACTTTTTAATCGTTCTTATTTACCTTATTTCTTTTACTGAAATTCATTTCAAACTTTAATTTAAGATATAAAAGCTATAAGATTAAATACAATATACATATACATCACAATTCTATGTATGTGTATTATTTATTTTGACAAAAGACCTTTTTATAAACCATTTAAAAATATTATTTCAATTATAATTATATATATATATTGTACCTGCACTTCTTGGAAAAATATAATAATAATAAAATAGGACTAGCTCAGATAAATGGTTATGCTTGGCTAAAATACATATAATCAATAATACAGATATCCTATGATACTGCCTATTATTAAACTAGCTCAAACTAAATAAGAAATAATAATATGGTTCAGTTTATAAAATTTAAATAAATAAAATATTAACAAATCATGAAAGTACAAGTAGTATAGAATTACATTGAGCCAATATCCCACAAGATACAACTTCAGTGGCATACAAATACTATTCTCTCTATTATCTTAAAAAAATAATAAATACAAGCATTCTTACGACTTTAAAATAATAATCAGTCTAATATAATGCTAGTAAATAAATCCTAATCTCTTTATTCAAAAATATTATGACTATAATAATCTCAGGTTTTTTAAACTAATTTGAATCATTTAAAATTTCTGTAGGCAAGTATGATAAGAGATTTTATATCACCCTCAATTACAACTAACTAATAATAATAACAAATAATAATAATAATCTTCAATGTATAATTATCAAGCTTATCTATTTTTTGCTTGTTATAGTAATTATCCATAATAATAATACTAAATAAATAATATAGTATAATATTTTAGCTTTCATGTGGCATCTTGAATATGTCATGTAATCTGATAATCTGAAAATATATGTGGCAATGAATAATATTATAATTCTATGCAATAAATTATATAATTAATTCATGACCTTAATGATAATAATGATGTAAAATAAAATTTCTCAAATAAATTATATTAAGAAACACTATAAATTCTTAAGTAAATAATTTTATTCATACTGTGCAAATATTATGTTTGGTTTATATATCCAGAGATCAGGTGTTTGTAGTGTGAAGAATCAATGCAATACATAGCTTTATAAAACAAGTTTAACAAATTTTTATTATAAAAACTTTTAACAAAAATAAACTATGTACACGATTTACAATTACATCTTGGGTAAATTACATACTTCTTCATTTCAAAATAAAAATAAAATAATGAAATCTAAAAGTACATAAGCCTTCACTCCGACTTATAACATTTCATATTTCTTTACAATAATGATAATATTATTATTAATAATAATCATAGATACAATTATAGCTTAAAACATAATATCTACCAATTGACTTGTATTATAATGCTTTCCATAAACATACATTATATATATATATATATATATATATATATATATATATATATATATATATATATATATATATATATATATATATATATATATATATATATATATATATATATAACATAAATTAAACAGAAGTAGCACTTATTTTAATACATGTCCATAGATTTTGTACTCAATTAATTAAACAACTTTTATTATGATAGTGCTGACATTATTAAAAATATTTACTTTGGTTGTTAATAAATAAGTGGACTTAAATAAAATAATATGATTAACAGATTTTTTTTTATATACATCTTACTTGGCACTAACTCTAATACAAGAAAAAATCCTATGTGTGTGTTTATGCATGTTCTAAACATAAAAATAATATTTACAAAATATAAGTACTTGTTATATTTTATGTTGTTTCTCTGGATGTATTAATAAAAATATGCATTACATGTATGATAACAACTATTCAAAAATTATTCAAAAATCTCGAAATAATCTATTATCACTTATATATATTTTTCTTAAAATAGTTTACTAAAATACGAAAATATTTATGATTCTTTATCTTTATAGTTTAAGTTTATTTTCAATCTCATTTGTATTTGATCTCAACATAAACCAAAGCAAAAAAAAAAAAACCTATCTTATTCTCTTTCAAAAATAGTGATTCTCCAATTCCCCAAATTATTTATTATTCTCCTTTAAAATATAGTTCTGTATGATGCAATAACTTTTGAAAGTACGATAGTGATGCGATACATAGGCATGAAGGGTTAACTAGAGTATCACTCAATAGTATAAACATATATAATAATCAACATGGCAGCAGTGCATATAAAAAAGAGGCACAACTTTTCTGTCTAATAACCTCCACTGTAAAATAATGTCCAGGCTATTTATTCAGCTCTTTGGAACACTAATACTCAATACTAAGAAAACACTGCCCATGAAAATATACAAGTTACAAGGCTTCATTATCTATACCTGCATAAACTACTAAGATAATAAAATTACTTTTTATTCCCCATAAATTTTACATATAAGCATCCCTTTGGTTTTTTTTCATACTCCCAAGGTTACTATCACTTTAAAATTGTGTTATAGATTTAACAATCTACATCGCAAAAATGATCAAAACATTATACTAAAACAATAAATAAGATTCATATACTACTTCAACAATCTAAAACTACTAAACAAGAGAAGGTTATTTCACTTTCAAAATTCAGCAATAGAAATACAAATGATTTTGCATCAATGTATCAAATCAATACTTTAAAACATTTAAAAATAATAGGATTCCTTTACTAAAGAATCATATAAATTATATGCATTGTTAAATCATATTACATTAGTAATATAAAAAAAAGTATGCATATCTTTTAAAAAAAAATCTAGCTCATATTTCTAAAATAATATTAATAAGTTCAATGTGTATTTAATGCGCACACATATACTCATACATTCATATGAAAAATATAATACTATAAAATATTCCAAGTAATCTAAAGAAAAAAAAATAAAATAAAATGCATCATGTAAAAATTAATATTTTATAAATTTTACCCACAGTAACAAATTGCTAGTTGGTCAATTTTAGACATTTTCTAGTCCACATTTCATAAAATATATTAAATAATATTAGCACATACTCAGCAAAACTATCATACTCAAAAACATATTTATAAAAAAACTTTAGAGACTTAAAGATTCTTTATGATAATTATTATACTATATTAGTAGATATTTTTATGTAATTTTTCTGCCTACAATAATAAATAAAAAACTTAATTCTATTATTAGTACATAAAATAATTAAAAACATATTTACGTAAAAACTCCGATCCATTATAAAGTAAATTTTAAAAAAAAAATTTTCTTCTAATATTCTCATTATCAGTCCTTATAGACACTTCCTCCCTGATGTACATTGCTATGACAACCATTGTCTAACACTTGAGAACAAAACTCCTCTCTCCCAATGCAATGTATTCACAAATGATTTTTTTTTTAAAAAATGATGAAAACAAAAAATTAAAAGGAATTCAACTTTTAAATCGGAATTTATTTGTAAAAATAGTCATTAATCTTTGGTTGAAAGTTTATAAAAAATTATAGTTTTTTATCTATATCTTTCAGGATAATTATTATTAAAGGTGATATTAATTTATAAAGTTAAAAAATAATCCTCCAGAGTTTTTTCCATTCTATGGGATCCTGTATTGGGCTTCTGATGCAGCTATTATGGCTATATGAGTTTAGGCATACTCATATGGAAATTACACATTTTTATTCCATTGAAATTAGCTTTTAATAATTTAATAAAGTTAGCACAAAGTTATTTTGTCAAGATAATTCTAATTACCCAGGTATTTCTATTCCAGATAATAATTTCCTAACAATCGATTTTTTTACATTATTAAATAAATGTGGTTTTCTTTAATAGTGACAACTTGTTATATAAAATATATTTGCAGTAATATCAATTTTTATTTCTCCATCATTTTAATTAAAAGTTCATAATAAGTTTTTAAAAGAATATTTTCTTTAAAACATTTACTGCAACTCTTTTTAAAAAACTGATATATTTTCAAAATATTGAAAATTAAAGTTTTACCATATAACTTGGCTTTTCCAGATACAGCTATTTTTTCTCACAATAAAATGCATTTAAATTAAATTTCCAACAATGTTTTTCATCTAATTCTCTCAACAATATCCAAGATATTAATATAACCAATATTATATTTTTTTCTATCAATATTTTTAGAATTATATTTTCACTTAGTATTTTCACTTAGTATCTGTATCTCCATCTTTTCTGTCCACAAATATACAATTATTTTTGGTATAAATGCCATAGTTATAGCGATGCTGGTTTAAGTTTAAACAGAAAACACATGATAGGACATTTTGTTGCTTTAACAGTGCATGATTTTAACTTGATAAATTTAGAATATTTTAATACTCTCTTCTTTAAAAATAATTTCAATTAATACAATACTTTAATATTTTATAAATAAATTATTTAGAGAGTTATTTAAAACACACAATTGAATTGAATTATCAAACCACAATTGACTTATTAAAGCAGTCAATTAAATTGATTAATGCACACAGAAACAAGTGAAGATCTGCTTTTATAGTAAATTAAACTGATGATTTAATTGGCTATTAAATCTTTAGCTAGTGATCTAATTTACATATAACCAAGATTGCACAATTAAAATTAAAAATAAAATTTATGACTCATCTTTTTTAAAATATTAGATATTATATTATTTATTTCTAAACTAATATCACATTTTTATTTAAACCAACTAAATATTTTAAAATAGCATTTTAAAAATAATGTTTCATTTTTTTATCCAACCTTCATTTTTAAAGTATCTATTTTGTAAAAATCTAATTTTATTAACTACATTTGTTTAAAAAAAACCCAATTATATATGTTATAACAGCTGTTTTTTTTCTATTTTGACTGATGGCCAAAAATGTTTCAATTTTGTAGTACAACTCTACAGCAATTTTAAAACTTTATTAAAATAAAACTTGCAAGCACACAAGTATAAATATTTACATGTCACATGACTTAAAACTCAAATAATCTGTATCAATTTTTATAATTACTGTCTAATAACAAAATAAATATTTAATTGCAAAAAATATTATATTAAAGAATAATAATATAATAGAATTTAGAATAATAATTTTGATACTATTAAATTAAAAACATTTCTCCACCACAAAATATTATACTTTAAATAAATAATTTATAATACAAATATTAAGTATAATATTTATTTTACAATACACTGGTTTATTTAATTTTAAGTTATTACTTTAAATTTAACTTTTAACACTTATTTAAAAAGACTTTTAATATATTATTTTACTATGGCCAGTTTTCACAACCACACAAAATTACACCATTTAGCTTTACTTGACTATTTTTAATATATTAGTATACTTTTATGAATTTAATACTCTCATTTTACTTTAACAAAGCTTTTAAAAACATTGTCAACATCACAATAGTGATACCAATTAAAATATATCCTTCATTTATTTATTTTTTAAATTGACTAAATGAATTCATTTGGACAAAGTGTACAATATATATATATATATATATATATATATATATATATATATATATATATATATATATATATATATATATATATATATATATATATATATATATATATATATATAACAAATTTCTTGTTTGGCAATATTAAGAGATATTCCCAAATTGTAAATATACGAAAGATATGTTCTGGCTATAACTTATTTTATAGTCTCCACATTGTAGCCAAATCTAACAAAATGGGATTTGCTAGGGGATTGAGATGTTTAATAGGCATCCATGTCATGGGTCAATTGTAAGTAAAATGAATTTTCTAAGTATCAATTAAATAATTTATAAGTACAATGTATAATCTCCTTCATGTGACCATGTTACAATCTAATTGTAACTAAATAAAAGTCAATTCTAACAAATGAAAAGTTATGCTTTACTTTGTTAATTGACATAAACACATTTTGCAATCTCTCGATCGCTCATCTACATTGTATTTCAAATAGAACTAAAATGATTGGGAGAGTTTACAAATATCACATATATTATTAGACCATTTAAGCTAATTATAACTTTATTCTAACCAATGAGAATTTTTTATTCAAATGGTCACACATCCCCATTATGGATTGATTGTACTATATTTAATTCTATATGGCATTTAAACACTTGCAGCTAAATTGCATGCCAATTGTAACATTTTAAGGATGGATCAATGGATGCTTCATCATTCCCAGCTAACACTATTTTTAAAGCCTACTGGGATGATGATGATGGTACAGAACATCTATAATTGTAATTGCCAGGGTGCCAAATTGCAACTTTAATAAAATATAAAGGTTAAATCTTACTTCAATAACTTTCAGTAATAATATTTAATGATTGGGTTAATAAATAATTAATCGATTCAGAGAATACTGAGAATGCATTAAAATCCATAATATTAATATCTTTGGAAATTCTTGGTTATTCTCAGCACACTCACATTTACCATCATTAAAGCCACAATTAAATTTTATTCTAATTACAAAGTTCTATATCAATCTCCACCTTCCTGATCCACCCCTTCGTCAACTTCACATCCATATGTCTATTACACTATTATCTATCTTATTATTAAAACTTACATTTTGCCAGCTCATTTCTCCCATTATAATCTCTTCTCAGGGTTTTTAAAACAATTAGGTGTGGAAATCGAATAAGCTGCAACAGATTATTGGTGATAAACACTCCTCTCTTGATCATCTCCAAGGTGATCTAGGGCTCTCTTTAATGTAGTGTAATGTCTATTTACATTAAAGGTTGGAATAATTTAAGCTTATTAAATCTTTTAGAAATACATTATAAACCTAGTCACAATTATAACCAAATTATAAAGAAGTATGTCTAAAGAGCTGTTTGAATACAACGGATGGAGAAAGGATTTTATGTCCAGCCCCTGCATCCCCTATCATTCAATAACTATCTCTATTCACAGTTTACATCTCAAATATACTAAATTATTTGGTAATTCTAAGTATCTGAAATTAACCATTTTAAATAATTTTACTGGATATTATTTACGTGCATGATAATTAAAATAATAATAATAATAATAATAATAATAATAATAATAATAATAATAATAATAATAATAATAATAATAATAATAATAATAATAATAATAATAATAATAATAATAATAATAATAATAATAATAATAATAATAATAATAATAATAATAATAATAATAATAATAATAATATAATGATGTATGATTGGATTGGCGATGTCTAGATAATAATAACCCACAAAAACATTGAGACATACACAAATTTTATTTAAAACAAATAACAAATTTTATTGATAGACTACAATTCAATACAGAAACATATACCATTCACTTGATGACTTGCATGTTTTTCCCTTGTTTTATAACTGTATTATAAAAAAAATCTAAAGATATAACTATCCCTCAATCAATGGATAATGTCAATAGTTTTAAAATATCAATATTCATTTCCTAATTATCAGGGAATCATGATTACCATGGAGTAAAAAAAAATAATATTTACATTCACATATATATTATATTTACACTTTCATTTTTAATCTAGATACAGCTAATACCAAATTTCTTCACATGTTTAATGCTTTTAAATTACTGATTTGCTTGAGAGCTAATTTTTTTCATAATCAAATTTAATAATTTTATTTAACTATTTTGGATTAACATTCCTTTGCAAATTTCTAAATCTTATCCTATCATTCTGATTGAACATTCTTTTGCCCTTATCTTTACCATAAAGATACCTTATGAATAGGGGATTAAGTCAATGCAAATAAATCGGCATCTAGTTCAATCATCATCATAGTGCACACACTCTATACTCGTGTTCTTATGTCATAATAATATTTTAATAATATTACCTTTCCAGCGAAGTTCTCAGCTGGCTATGTAAATATTTATTAAATAATTTCATATACGCATTGTTTATGCTGAAATATTCATAATTTTTATTTAACCATTAATTTCACATTTATTAACTTTATTACTTTTGGCTCGAATGATAAATTAACTAGATCAACATAACAATATTCAAGTACACCAATCACACATTCATTATCTGCATTCATCCTTACATCAAATTGAGTTTGCGACCTCATATCTGACATTTATCAATGATGCTTAATAATAACAGCTATCTTTTTTTCATACATCTGTAAGGAATATCTAACATTAATATAAGGCATGCAGTGACCCAAATAAGAGAAAACCTTTTCACTAAGGTTGAGATATGCTAGGATTTTGATCACTAGTCATACAAAAAGACTTAGGTATACCTATTACCTCTGGCCATTAATAAAGAAACCTTCTTATGGTGTAGTGAATAATCAAGTGGGAAAACTCTTCCAATGTGTTCATATACTTTATGAATATAACATAAATATATTAGTGAGCTAGACTTCACTGGCTTTGTGACTTGTCTATCCACATTACATACAGTCAAAACATCAACTTCTACAAGTAAAACTCTCATATCTATAATATTCTGGTGAATTAGTGCACAGGAATATGAGTCAATAAATTTTCCAAGCATTAATCAGCTTGTATCTGACCTTAAATTTATGATAACAACAATAAGAAATAATAAGAAATGCATATTAAAATTTTAAAAAATATTTCCATGCACTTTTATAAGAAAATGATGATGTTTTAGTTCAATAGTTATGCAATTTTATAAGTCTAAGCATTTGACAATAACTTCCAATATGATTCATTCAAAAACATTTCCCTTAATAATAATTTCTGTTTTTTTTTTAAATGTTTGTAAAGCATTTTAAATAAGGCACATCAGAATGACATGATATCAATTTTACCTACCCCCAAAATGACAATGATAGCAAAAGCATTTAAAATAAACACATACAAAATCATCTGATATCAATATTTTTATCCCCAAAATAACACAATTATAATTATAACATGAATTAATTTTAAAATGGATATACATACTCAAGCATAAAGAAAGAATTTTATTTTTCTATATTAAATGTCCTACATAAATAGCGAATGATAAACAAAAAATTATACTTATATAGAATTCTGTGGCAAGTGTCCTCCAAGCTCCTGGTTTCCATTTTTCCTTTCCTTCTTAATTTGTCTGTAGAAACACATGAGTCTATGTAGCCAAAAGTTCTTGTGATGAGGTTTGATTCCTCTGCCATCAGATATACGATTTTTATTTTGTTGAAACAAGTTCCTCATTTTTAATTTTATGCAGAATACAGTTAAACAGCATTCATTTAACTTTTTCAAGATATAAATCCATTTCTGATTGTCTTTTTCCATCTTTGAATTCATTTTATATTCAAATTGAACGTTTATATATATGATATCATACTTCTGGGTTTTAAATTTTACTATTTGCTGATCCAACCATTACCAATAGGTAACTTCCAGGGATTAAAATGTGTGCCCACTTAAAATTTATTCAACACACATTGTCTTTCCTTAATACAATGTTAAATTTAGCAAAGTTATTTTTAAGAGACAAAAGAGTAATAATAAACAATTCCTTTTTTTTTTCTAAAGAAAAATATTTCTTTAAATTTTATAGCACAGTTTCTCTCTAAATCAATGAAAGAAAAACTTGCAAACAGAAAGTTTCAAATAGAATATCCCCCTTGCTGCTAGACAACAGAGATTTTATAGAGTCTGCCATCTGGTCATTCTCTTTTAATTAATTGACTCTTGTTTCCTTTTTCTCTGGTTAATTTCTAACCTTTTGCTCCCTTAGAAAACAATGCCAAATTCATATCTGCATTCCAACAGAAAATTACCAAGTTAATTTTACATTCAACAGACCAACTCTGTTAATTGTACACTTAAATTTCTTGGTGAAATCTGTATCATTTAAATTGCTCTTATAATTTACTGGGTAATACAACATCCATGAAACCCACATTAAAAGTAAATACAGAAAAGCTCTCTTCCCTCACTTTACTTTTTTCATTAAATAATGAAACAAAATATATACTGCAGCCCAGTTTCAAACCCAAACCTTTGAACTAAAATTTGGCTGTGAATATTAAACTTATTAAAATAACTTAATTTCTTATTTAAAGATTTCCTTACAACATGACAAGGAATGATTATTAATTGTGAATTTTACAATTACGATCTACAACTAGATTAAATATACACACACATGTTGCATGTATACATTTCTTTAATTAACTGATTTAATACTTTAATCCTTACTTGGCTGTATTTCCAAGCTTAAAACACGATATGGATATGCTTGTGTACAATACTGTATTTTGTATGAATTTATTGACTGATTTTGTCATATTTAGATACAATTAGCTAAATTATAAATTTTTTTTTTCATTTAATCTCATGAACTATTTGTTTCTAACTTATTAGTATAAAATTATAACCATTCATTATCACTATCTAACATAGGTTTAAGAGTCACACATCCCCTATCTCTTCTCAGTCAACATATTAACTAATGTATAAATCTTGCTTTTCTAAATATATTTTTAATACTAACTTGACCCATAAATTAAAATAAAATAATCTTTTGGTTAGAAATATCTTAATAATAAATTTTCAGTTTGGTTACGAAGTTAAATGTATGAAATCCCTATAAATATGGTTCGAACTTAGTCTTGGCTAAAATTTTGCTTATTAAAAAAAAATATGGCCATTCTATCTTTTCCCAAAGACTTTATCATGTGTTTGAAGTGTTTGTATTCAGTCATTTATAGTTAAAATCTGCAAAGAGCTTGTGCAACAGCTTAATGTGGTATAGCTATTACAGTTTATAAAACTTTGCGCTATATAAAATAATTGATTTATAAACTATTAAGAAAATTTTTATTGAACCTTATTTTGCATAGTTAACTCAAAAAAGTGGAGTCTTGGACAAATCCAAGGGCTACAATATATATATATAATTTCCATAGCCCTTGGACAAATCCAAGGGCTACAATATATATATATAATTTCCATATATTTAAAAGTTTTACTCTCACACACAATACAAATGCATATAGATAGTAATTAATCTCTTTATCTAAAGAAACTTTTATGGAATGAGTGAGTTCAAAAATATGGCACTTTAGTTTAAGTTATAATAAATCAATATTATTGTACTATTTTTTAGTTCATTATTTTTCAGATATTTTTATTATAATTGGTAAGAATACTTTCAATGTTATAAAAATACTCACTGTTTATCACCAAAAACTTAGTACAAAAAGTATTAATAACAATAAGCTTTACCTACAAAAATATTTTTTAGATAACAATAGTTTTAATTAAATAACTTTTTTAAATTATTTTATTATTATAAAATTGTAATTATTTTATATTATCAATAAGTAGATTTTTTTGATTATATATTTAATGATCATTTTTAAATGCATTTCATCTTTATTCTTTTTCTTTTATGGTTATAACTTTTCTACTTATAAATATCATAGATATGAATGCTATAAGTTTACCTCCAACTGCGTGTACACACACAATCTAGGCAGTAAATTTGATTTTTTTCAGGTCACAAACAGATCAAGAATTTGTCCTTCAAGTATTAAATTATTGGTTGATAAATGAATAACTTGACATTCTTAGATTGAGATTAAGTCAATAAAAGAAAACTGTAAAAATTCTCATTTGGAAAAATATTGATGAGGGTTGCCTTCACTTTCATTGTTTCTTTAAAGACTTGTTAGAGGAAAAACCTGTAATGAGTTATGTATAGGAAAAATTATCTTTATTTACATAGATACAATCTCATCTCTTAATTACAATTTTTTATCAAACTAAAAATCCATAAAAAATATTATTTCATAAATAGAGAGGGGGGAAGGTGAGAGAAAAAATAATAATGAAGAAATAGAATGAAAGACAAATGACAATAACATTTCAGTTTCATAATTTGTGTTTAATTTAAAACAATAAACTTTCAGTTTTATAATTTATGTTTAATTTAAATTAGTCAATTTAAAAGATGACAGTTTATTTGATGCCTGAACATTTTATAACTAACTATTTATCCTTTGTTTTCAGCAGTTCAATTTAAGCAAAAATATTTCATTGATAAAATCACAATGTATATTATATTCAAGTAGATATAAAATTATCCTATTATTAGAGTAGTTGGGTATCAGAATCAAAAAAATCATTTTTATATTATTTCTGCAATCCTAAGAGAAAAATGCAGACCTTGATTAACTACTAATAATATAAACAAAAGGAATATGTATTGACCAAATTTCTTATTATTACTACAAATATGAATGTGCATGGAGACTGATTTAGAGGCTTAGCCATTGGGAAAAAAAACAATAATAGGAAATCATCAAAGAAATATATGAATAAAATTATTCATAAGTCAAAAAAAAAACTCTACATCTTTATTCAAGGCATCGCCATTAAATTGTATTAATACAGATCAGTAAATCTTATTTAAAATAATCTTTGAAATTGCTAAATGTTTATTTTCAAAAAAAAAAAAATCTAATTCAAGTAATATTTGTATTTATATATAAACATATTATTATTTCAAATTAGCTAAGCAGTCCAGAAAGTAAGCGTCCGGGGATTTTCTCCAAACTATTATAGTGGAGATTTTTCTAACTGCCATAGAAAATTTTTTATCTAATACTTAAAACAATAATGATGGAATTTTTTTAAAATATATTTTTAATAATTTATTTTTTTCCGATGTGTGTTATACAAATAAGTGAGGCGAGGACAAGTTGTAGAACAATTAATAAAATATATGTAAATTTATGAAAATTTGTTCTCTCAGAAAAAAAGAATATTTAAGTTATTCTAAAAAATATAACATATTGTTATTAATATTTATTTGATTTATTAATAGTGCAAAAAAATATGATAATAAAAGAATATTTTCCCCTTAAAAGAAAAACGGATTTTGACATTTAAAATAATGAGGGCAGATATTGATCGGAAAATCTATAAATACAAAATAATCTTCGGTTTTCTGGAGAAAAAAAAAGATAAATATCATAAGCAAAAAATAAAAATAAAGCATCAAGCGATTAAAAAAAATAAACAGTATTTTTAAAAATGCACGAAAGCGTAACAGAACTATGTCAAATAAACTAAGGAAATAAACAGATAAGAAAAAATACAAAAGATATAAGCAGAATTTTTTTTCCGATTAAAACGAAACTTTTTTTACTTTTGATATTTCCCTTAAACTAAATATATATGGTATATATGTATGAAAAAACTTTGATTTGCTTTTCTTTTTATTTAATTTTAATAAATACTAAAAATGAAAACGATATCAAATTTACAAAAAAAAAAAATCCCAAACCACCAAAAACCAATCGAATATCGTAATCCAATATATAGTAATAGAAAGTAATATTTCAAACTAATTATATAAAAAATTCTATAATTAATTACTTTAATGTAGTAAAACATTTTTTATGTAAACAACTGTTTGAAATAGTTATTTTCTCCAGTTTTCTAAAAATGAGCACTGAATATAATTTATTATTCATCTTTCTAATAAGATTCTGGAGAGGGTTTTACTAATTTCTTTCCTTATTTATCTACCTAGCTAAGGTTAGTTAGATATTAATTTCTCTAACCAATTATTTCATAGCTAGCTAGATTTGGTTATTAGCTGTCTTATTTTAAAACTGTTTACAATCTGGCAAAAATCTTTCTTTTTATTCAGATTTAAATCCAGATTATGAACAGTAAAGTGAATGCACCAATCACTACCATGAATCATTTATTTACTTTTTTTTTTATTAATTTTAAAATTAGAATTTATTACTCAATTTGATATTAAGCATTGCTATATATGGTTTATCTTGTGTTTTGTTAATTATATAAAAAAAAAAAAACTAAAAATTGTCTATTTAATACTTTTTCCAGTAACATAAAATACTTATATATGATATTAACATGAAAGTGTTAATAAGAGTAATATATATATATATATATATATCTCTATTATCTATATATATATATATATATATATATATATATAAAGAGAAAGAGAGAGAGAGAGAGAGAGAGAAATTACAGACCTATCAGTCTTTTATCAGTTTTATACAAAATTTTTACTAAGATAATTACAACTCGTCTACACAAAACACTGGATTTCCACTAACCAAGAGAACAAACTGGATTTAAAAGTGGTTTTGTACAGTAGATCATATCCAGGTATTGAGAGAAATTATAGAAAGGACAAATGAATATGAGTTGCCATTATGCTTAGGATATGTAGACTATGAAAAAGCATTTGATTCTATAAACATTTCTTCAGTGATTAAAGCATTGGATCATCAAGGTGTAGATCCAGGATATTGTCATATTTTAAAGAATATTTATAAAAATGCAACAGCAACAATTAGACTACATAATGAAAGTAGAAACTCAACATTGAAAAGGGTGTAAGACAGGGTGATTCCAGATCTCCAAAACATTTTACAGCAGTGCTGAATAAAGTATTTTGTGGATTGAAATGGGAAGCTAAAGGAGTGAAAGTAAATGTAGATTGTTTATGCCATTTACATTTTGCAGATGATGTAGTTGTTTTTGCAAATAATGTTTTAGAGCTACAGGTAATGTTGCAGAAGTTATCAGATGAAAGTAGGAATGTAGGACTAAAGATAACTGTTAAAAAGACTAAAGTAATGTTTAATAGATTTTCTCAAAATGTGAAAATAAAGATTGATTATAATGAGTTAGAAGAAGTAAACAATTATAAATACCTTGGTCAGATTATTAATACAGATGGAAATATAATGGATAAAATTAATCATATAATTAAACTTGGTAGGAGTGCTTTTGGTAGAAATAACTTGATACTCAAAGGAAATATGCCTATGTGTTTGAAAAGGAAGGTTTTTAACAAATGTGTTTTGCCAGTTCTTACTTATGGATCTGAGATTTGGACACTTAATAGAAAAGCAATACAGAGACTTCAGACAACTCAAAGAAGTATGGAGAGATGCATGTTGGGAGTAACAAGAAGGGATTGAAAACACAATGTATGGGTAAGAGAAGAAACAGGTGTTACTGACTTCATTGAAAAAATTAAAAGACTGAAGTGGAGTTGGGCTGGACATATTGTTAGAAGTGATGATAATAGATGGACAATTGAAATTTTAAACTGGATTCCAAGAGATTGTAAAAGACCCAGAAAGAGACAACATGTGAGATGGATGGATGAAATAAAAAATTGTGCAGGGATGACGTGGAGAAGAGATGCTAAAGATAGAAGATGGATTAAACTTGGAGAGACCCTCATCCTGCAGGGTATATATATATATATATATATATATATATATATATATATATATATATATATATATATATATATATATAATTAACGGATGGAATGATGACCACTAGCCCCAAAGGATGATGATGCCAGATATAACAGACAGAATGATTACAACTCATCCCAAACACTGCAAACACCAGATGTAATGGATGGTCAACTAACTTGCAGACTGTACTACTATGCAGATGTAGCAATGTGGTGTGGTGATAAATTAATATGCTTGGATTTATTACCCCTAATGAAATAATCTGCAGAGACCTACCAGGCTTAGAAGGGAAAAAAGTTGCATCCAACTATATTCAGACTGTGGGTCATCTGATAAAAAGCTAATGAGAACCTTATGAAATGCTTAACCAATGATTGCATACACTTTAATTGACTAACTCTATCCCTATTTAATAATAATAAATGCAATTTAGGTTAGTTCATCCACTTTCCTTCTTTTTAATTCCATTATGCCCTAATATTCAAACACAGAGAGAATATTGCTTTTGACTCCTTTAGCAGGTATGAATAGATATATACAGCAACACCTGACCCTATATATAGATTACAACTAGCATTTCTTATATTTATTTTATTTTCAATCTCTTATATAATAAGAAAAAAATAGATTTGTGTGCATGTATAATTATTTATAAACTGTGGAATGTCAGACAACTCAATAAACCAGATATCGGAATAATACAAACTCTCAAACATTTATTAATAATAATAAATATCAAGTATAACAACAATAGTAATGATAAAAAAATATATTTAAAAAAATAATCATCATATGTACATGTGTCACAAATGAACCTCTACCATCTTACTAATTAATTATCCTCTAAATCCAACCCTTACACCCCATGGTAGAAATCCACCTATGTCACTCATTCTCTACAAATCCTAATTATATAGAAAAATCAACTTTAGTTATTTAATATAATTAAGATGCTGGCTAGCTAAATTATATATTTACAAATGTTAATATATTTAACAAGTTTCCCCAATTTATATATATATGATAGAGACAGATACCAGTTGATTAGTCAAAATACTGGAAAATATACATACACGGTTAATCACTAAATAAAACATATAATATGTATTCTGTATAAGTGTTGTAATTTAACCTATATATAAATTTAGAGAATCTTATCTCAATATTTATGTGGATAACCTGATGTGAAGCAGGTGGTATTACCTAAATTCTATTTATAATGAAAATATAAAAAATATCAAAATGAATAATTCCCCCTTTTCTTCTTTGCTAATTCTGAAAAATGAGCTTCAGCATCAGAGTGTGAAAATACAACAGATAATATAAATATTAAAAAAAATAATAAATAAACAAAAATTTACAATATTGATTCTTTGATTAAAAATTGTAATTGGAACAAAGTTCATAAAAATCATCATAATAGAAATAGTAGTAGTTGATAGTTAGGCAAGTTGTTCTTCAAAGCAGTTTAATTTAGTAAATCATTTTCCTTAGCAAGGATAGACAGGTACAATGGTGGCTCCTGTAGTTGTGTTTAATGGTAAGCATCTTGATCCTCATTTGATTCACCATAAATTATTCCAATCCTTGTTTACTTTGGACTGCAGGCATCTTCTTGTGTGTTTACAATAAAGTAGAAAACTATATATATAGATATAATGCAGCTGGCAAAAAATACCATGACACACAATAGCATGTTTTGCTCTAGCCCATTTTCATATTAAAGTATAATTTAATAATTATTTATAATCATAAATTTGCATTAAATAGTATTGAAGCGCTTACATATATATTAAGAAAATTATTTTATTATTTTTTTTTTTCCAATTTTCAACAGACTTAATTCTCGTTATTCTTTTTGAAAAGATTTAAAATGTTCAAATTTACTCCAACAATTATTAAAACACGATTTAATTATTTAAGAATTTATCAGTTATTCTTACTTCTTATTTCACTTTCTTTCCTTTGAATTTGATAAACTTTTAGTTACAGCATTTGACTTTTAAATTGTTTATAATTTAACTAAAAGAAAAAGTAAAACTCCATTTTAGCATTCTAAATTTTATTTTTAATTGCTGTTCTTTGTTACAAGTGCTATAACAATAAGAACGATTTGTAAACTCTCTTTTGTTTTTAAACATTTCACACACATAGATTTCCAGGAATTCTGATATCTTTAACTGCCTATTGTTTAAATACATTTAGATTTATTATAAATAAAAAATAATAATAAAATAATAAAATCAGTTTTATTTTCACACATATGTGCACACTACTTAACTTCAGATCATCCCAAATTCATTCAACTATAAATTAATATTCAATTTTAAATTAAAAAAAATATATACATTACAGCTTATTTAATCAAATGGTTATATATATATATACAATATTACTTTGTAAAATACTGATCGTATTTTATTTTATAAATATAATAATTTATTGTGTATTATATGTATATAGGTAATAATAATAACAATTAATAATCTTCCCACTATTAATATAAATTCCAAATAGATTGGGTTCAATAAATATGCTTGATCTTTTTAAGAATGTGTGCATTGTAAGCTACCCTTTACAACCCCCTCTCCTTACAGGTTAGAATTTTAATATGTAATGAAAATTTTAACACTTACACAAGGTTTGCATTTGAAGTTTGACAGGTTTTTTTTTTCAACAAATATAAGAAGGGTAGTGAAACCTTATTTTATTGTTTTCTACACTCGACTACACAAATTACTTTCTATTCTTCTCTGCTCACTCTCATAAAATACTTTTCAAGCTGGGGTTCAAACATAGGTTATCCTCTATCCTGCTCTTATTGAGTCTTATTGGATTTCTTTTGAGGACTAACAGAAGATTGGAGCAACCATCACTTAATGTGGTTTAACTCTTTTAAATAAAGTGGCTAAAGTATCCTAATATTTGCTTTGGCATCCATTAGGGAATACTCTCATCATAATTTTTAACCTAACTTCATAATATCTATTTTTTTTACTTATCAGCATTCATCTCTTATTTTTTTCTACACACAAGCTGAGTATGACAATTCTACAATTACTAAGATTGTCCATAATATGGTTTCATAATTCAGGTATTATATGTGCCCCTAACTTGTCCTTCCATATCCAAACAAAATGCATTAGGACTTGATTGTTTAACTATTGTGTAAGGTCCTTCATATAGATGGTAAAACTTACAGTACTTATTTTCAATTTGCTTACTAATATGATGTTTTTTTTATTAAAACTTGATCTCCTACTTTGAAAGTATATGGAGTTCCAATCTTAATTTTGTTCCTTTTATTGGCCTTACTTACCAATTGAAGATATGCTTTCTGCACATTTTCCTCCATACTATTTTGTTGATATCTAGTCATAGGTTGATATTTAGTGAACAACATGGGAATTGATTGATTAAAATGTAGTTCAATGGGTGTGAATCCAGTGGATTCATTCACACTCCAATTGATATAATTAATTATCTGGTCTATCTGTCTTACCATATCATTTTCTTATATTATCATAAGTTGTATTATTTATATATATATATATATATATATATATATATATATATATATATATATATATATATATATATATATATATATATATATATATATATATATATATATATATATATATATATATATATATATATATATATATATATATATATATATATATATACCATTTGATTTATTCATTCATTTATTTATTTTTTCTTAAAAAAATATATACATCTTTTGAGCATTCATCCATCATGACAAGTTAATTTTATGTTTCCTAAGTTGCATCATTTGAAGTCCTTCCCTTATTATGTACTTTTTCTTTTAAGTACTGTCATTTATATGCCTCATAAATGTAAAGGGTCTTTCATAAGTGTTATATACTTATGGAACTGAAAACCTTTCTGTTTGATGAACTGCAACATGGTCATCTCTATTCTCATCATATAATTTTCTATGTTTGGATCATCTTGTTGATTATGGAAAGACTCTAATTTCCATAACGTGCAGCTAAGATGATCGAATTCACCAATCTTTTTAATGCCTTCAACAATGGCATTTGTAGTGTGACAGTTTTCTCCTAAGAAAGCTGTTTGAACTTGTAACAATCCATCCTTGTTATTGTTATTATGCTCACAAATGTCATGTCTGAAAAGCATTTTATTCTTGTTTTGATGGTAAACATGAATGTGCTGCAATGATCTCAAATATGAGTCCAAATCATTTCCCATCGAACCTTCTTTCATATACTCTATCATGACAACTTCAGAGTATGATGTGTCATTGACTCCTATGGCTTCAGCATTTAACTCAGAATCAATCTTGAATCCTTGTGATCTTTATATCACTTTAATATTGAGAGTATCATTCAATTGCTTTTCTCTCAACTTAAATTGAGTACTTAAACTAGTCTGGGTTTGTTGTGTTTCAACAACTAATGTACCCTTAGTGGGAATCAGTGATTCCAAACCTCTGGACAATGGTTTTATCTAAGCATTTTAGTTCTTGTCTAAGGTTTCTATCTCCATATTTTCTTTGGTAAAATTTTGCTCCAACTCTGTATGGATAATTTGTAATTCCATCTGAACTTCATCTTGGTGCCTCTGTTGATTTTCACGCATTTCTTCCTTAAAATTTTCTTGATTCTTGTACACCTCATCATATTTTGCATTCAATTGTTCCATGACACTGGATTTAAAATCATCTAATCACTGTTGGCATTTTGTATTCTTTTCATCAATTTCATTCCTCATCTCTAACATTCCTTGCTTCAATTCATTATTGTCTTTTTAAACATATTCTAATTTTAGGGAAAGTTATCTTATATCTTCAGATAGCTTAATTTCAACATTATCAATTTTTGTTTCCATTTGTTCTTTTATATCAATCACATTATTCTTCAATTCTTCCTTTATTTTATATATATATATATATATATATATATATATATATATATATATATATATATATATATATATATATATATATATATATATATATATATATATATATATATCAGCCTTGGTTGCCATATTCTCCATCTTGGTTGCCATATTCTCCATTTTACTATTTATATCACTTTTCATATTTTCCATATTGCTATTTATATCACTTTTCATATTATTCATATTACTATTTAAATCACTTTTCATATTCTCCATATTGCTATTTATATCACTTTTCATATTCTCCATCTTTGTTGCCATATCACTCTTCATTTCCATGATTGCTTGGATTAATTATGCCAATGTTGTAGGGTCTTGCATAGCCTGACTTACTCCCACTTCAGGCACTTGACCATCTCACTGGGAGAAATCATCTGAATTTGAGAAACTGTTTGACTTCCTTCCTGCATTTGTAGGGATTGTTCCACTTCCAGAATAGACTCCCAGCTATCTGAATCATCACAGATTCTACCTTGTTACTGGTAGTATCATCTACCATCTCATTGTCACTACTATCTTTCCCTATCTCCAAATGTTTTGATTCCATATTACTTAATTGCTTACCACTTCTGGTTATTATTAAATATTTATTTATTTGCAAACTATTTATAAAATATTTATTTATGAAACTATAAATAATCATATGCCACGGTGCATCATGCCACTCCCAACCATTGCATTTATCTTTACCTCTCTTTTTTTATTAGATCTACTTTTATTCTATGTCCTTTTACATGCCTAACTCTACTATTTTATTATCATTTATTAATCACTTAACTATTTATCATTGGTCTCTGTTTATTGTCCAATCCTTTATATCAATTTACACTCAATACTTTAGATCTCTTATTGAAAATTGATTCAAGTTTATGTGATCTATTATCCATATTTCTATTATTTTTAATGAAAGTGCTAGTTATTTGCCATGTGTATAAGTTCATATGGGTTTATGTTGATAGAAAAATATCAAATGAAATATGCTTTAACATTTCTTTTTAAAAGATTTAAACACCAGTCTAATGGCTGGACTTTCTTTACAATTATAGTATATTCATACCTAACATACTGGATACCAGATGTAACTATTGGGAAATGCATTTGGATACATTTATCAACTGTAATATCTATATGACTAACACATTGCATGTCAAATATAACCATTAATAAATATACTTCAATAACTCTATCAATTGTAATATCTTCATGCCTACCACATTGTGTGTCAGATACAATCAATGGTAAATACACACCTCTATCAACTGTAATATCTTCATGCCTACCATGTTATGCACCAGATATAATGGATGGAATGATGACCACTAGCCCCAAAGGTTGATGACACCAGATATAACAGATGGAATAATTACAACTAATCCCAAACACTGCAAACACCAGATGTAATGGATGGTCAACAAACTTGCAGACTGTACTACTATGCCGATGTAGCAATATGGTGTGAGGATAAGTTAATATGCTCTAATTTATTACCCCTAATGAAACAATCTGCAGAGACTTACCAGGTTTAGAAGGGAAAAAAGTTGCATCCAACTATACTCAGACTGTGGGTCATCTGATAAAAGGCTAATGAGAACCTGATGCAATGCTTAACCAATGATTACATACACTTTAATTGACTAACTCTATCCCTATTTAATAATAATAAATGCAATTTAGGTTAGTTCATCCACTTTCCCTCTTTTTAATTCTGTTATGCCCTAATATTCAAACCCAGTGAGAATATTGCTTTTGACTCCTTTAGCATATATGAACAGATATACACAGCAACACCTGCCCCTATATATAGATTACAACTAGCATTTATTATATTTATTTTATTTTCAAGCTTTTATATAATAAGAAAAAAATAGATGTGTGTGCATGTATAATTATTTATAAACTGTGGAATGTCAGGACAACTCAGTAAACTAGAGATCAAAACAATACAAACTCTCAAACATTTATTAACAATAATAAATATCAAGTATAACAGCAATAACAATGATAAAAAAATAACAATCATCATCATATGTACATGTGTCACAAGTGAACCTCTACCATCTTACTAATTAATTATCCTCTAAATCCAACCCTTATACCCCATGGTAGAAATCCACCTATGTCACTCATTCTCTACAAATCATAATTATATAAAAAAAATCAATTTTAGTTATTTAATATAATTAAGATGCTGGCTAGCTAATTTATATATTTACAAATGTTAATCTATTTAACAAGTTTCCCCAATTTATATATATGACAGAGACAGATACCAGTTGATTAGTCAAACATACTGGAAAATATACATACATGGTTAATCACAAAATAAAACATATAATATGTATTCTGTATAAGTGTTGTAACTTAACCTATATATATATATATATATATATATATATATATATATATATATATATATATATATATATATATATATATATATATATATATATATATATATATATTTAGAGAATCTAACCTCAATATTTATGTGGATAACCTGATGTGAAGCAGGTGGTATTACCTAAAGTTTATTTATAATGAAAATATAAAAAATATAAAAATGAATAATTCCCCCTTTGCTTGTTTGCTAATTCTGAAAAATGAGGCTTCAGCATCAGAGTTTGAAAATACAACAGATAATATAAATAAAATAATAAATAATATATAAACAAAAATTTACAATATTGATTCTTTGATTAAAAATTGTAATTGGAACAAAGCTCATAAAAATCATCATAATAGAAATAGTAGTAGTTGATAGTTAGGCAAGTTGTTCTTCAAAGCAGTTTCACTTAGTAAATCATTTTCCTTAGCAAGGATAGATAGGTACAATGGTGGCTCCTGTAGTTGTGTTTAATGGTAAACATATTGATCCTCATTTGATTCACCATAAATTATTCCCATCATTGTTTACTTTGGACTGCAGACATCTTATTGTGTGTTTACAATAAAGTAGAAAACTATATATATATAGATATAATGCAGCTGGCAGGAAATACCATGACACACAATAGCATGTTTTGCTCTAGCCCATTTTCATATTAAAGTACACTTTAATAATTATTTATAATCATATATTTGCATTGAATAGTATTGAAGCGCTTACATATATATTAAAAAAATTATTTCATTATTTTTTCTTTTCCAATTTTCAACAGACTTAATTCTCGTTATTCTTTTTGAAAAGATTTAAAATGTTGAAATTTACTCCAACAATTATTAAAACATGATTTAATTATTTAAGAATTAATTAGTTATTCTTACTTCTTATTTCACTTTCTTCCCTTTGAATTTGATAAACTTTTAGTTACAGCATTTGACTTTTAAATTGTTTATAATTTAACTAAAAAAAAAAGTAAAACTCCAATTTAGCATTCTAAATTTTATTTTTAATTGCTGTCCTTTGTTACAGGGGCTATAACAATAAGAAGAATGATTTGTAAACTGACTTTTGTTTTTATACATTTCATGCATGTAGAACTGCCTATTGTTTAAATACATTTAGATTTATTATAAATAAAAAATAAAAATAATAAAATCAATTTTATTTTCACATGTCTGTGCACACCAACTTAACTTCAGGTCATCCCAAATTCATTTAACTATAAATTAATATTCAATTTTAAATTTAAAAAATATATACACTACAGTTTATTTAATCAAATAGTTTTATATATATATACAATATTACTTTGTAAAATACTGATCGTATTTTATTTTATAAATATAATAATTTATTGTATATTATATGTATATAAGTAATAATAATAACAAATAATAATCTTCCCACTATTAATATAAATTCCAAATAGATTAGGTTCAATAAATATGCTTGTTTTTTTTTAGGAATGTGTGCATTGTAAGCTACCCTTTACAATATATATATATATATTGTAAAGGG